>JAPZDV010000004.1:2015126-2026981 GCA_029814665.1 Acanthurus lineatus | reverse complement strand
ATAACCATCAGAAAGTCACATTGTTAAGGATAAAACTGTGAGGGCAGAGTTGATAACTACAATGGATACTGTAACGCTAGTCTTAACTTACTTCAAACAATGTTTTTTCGTGCAACATGTGTGTGTGTGAGTACAATGGTTGGAGGGGCTGACACCTTGGCTGACAGAGTTAGATTCAGTGTTTTACATCTTTTTTGTTATTAGAGGTGTAGACTACACTGTAGTCTTCATCATTTGTGGAAAACCCTGAGATAGGCTGTGTGGCATCAGTGTTTCACTTATGGATAACTAGCATTTTTGTCACTGAATCATTTAAAATAAAGCCAAAGGTCTGCTTCATTTGCTTTGCTGTGGGCTCTGCACTGGACTGCTGTCCAATGACTGTGTGAGCTGTCCCCACTGGTAGTTCAGTCTAGGGCTGCAACTAACGATTATTTTTGTCATCGACTAATCTTTTTTTTTTTTTGCTCAGAGCCAGAATCCAACGGGCCTTGAAAACGGCGCCTCCGTGCATGGGCCACCTGCCCTACCCACTGAGCTATGCCACCGAAGACTGTGTGAAACGTTCCGTGCTTCTTCTCTGTTTTTTTGCGGGATGTAAACAGCGAGCGATACTGCCCCCAACACTTCCTGTAGTGCACTGCAGTTACAGATGAGCATGAAGCAGCCGGTGTGTGATTTTATCTTGCAGCAATTTACAATAACAACAACAATAACACGACGCATCGACGCTTAAATTTTCATGTTGACAAATTTTCGTTGTCGACGTAATCGATTACGTCGACTAATCGTTGCAGCCCTAGTTCAGTCGATGTTCAAGTTGGAAATAGGCATGTACTTGACCTGAAAGCCGAAAACTGCAGATTGAATGGCTGTTGCTGTGCTTATATTTGCTGTCCAAGGCTCATTATTGTTGTTATATTGCAGTTGATTTATCAGCCAGTCCTAATATGGGATACTTATAGGTCCGAGATGGTTTACTAAGCTACCCAGGTTTCACTTTACCTCCTCCCTTGTGCCGATGGGATAAACCTCAACAGGCTCACATGTAAATGCAGTTGTTAGCCTGCTGCTAACACTTCAGTTGCTTTTTTTTAAACAGAGCAGCCTTGCCAGAACAATTAGAAGCTTCCACTCTAAATTCAGTTCCTGACGCTTCAGTAATATAAAATTGTGATCTTTTATTGAGTAGGAAATTTTAATTTGGGACACAATTAAAGCATTTTGACTATACCAAATATTTATTAGAAAGTAAAAAATATAGAAAAAAATTATGCACTCTGTTCCAGTGAATAGATAATCAGTTGTTTTTTCCATGACAAAAAGTCAGGTCTGGAATGAACAAACAACTGTATGAGGAGATAAGTGGTAAGGAAGAGTGGAGTATGGAAAAAGGAAAGATATACGATAAACTGTAGTGGTAGAAGTCGTCTTGTGTGTATAATTTTTTTTGTTTTTTTAATTTTGTTTTGTGTCTTTATTTTTTGAATGTATATAAGCAACAAGCAAACCTCCTCCACCTTCTCTCCTCTCAAACACGTTTTTTAATTTTTTGAGTTATATATATTTGAAGATTAACAGACCCAAACAGAAGCTACAAAAGTAGGAGGTGGCTAACTCCCTTGTCTTCCCACATCTGCCAAGACTGACTGATTAGTTAGCCAGCTACTTGGCTTGCTTTCTGAGTAGCTAACTACCGACTGATGTAGCTCTGTGGCCTGTTGGCTGAATGGCAGCTGTTGCTGTTCAAACAGAGTTGCATCTGCTCGGCCCTTTTGTTCAAGTCTTCACACACACACACACACACACACACACACACAAACACACACACACTCACACACACTCAATGACTCTAAGTGTGTGTTGAAAAAGAGAGAAGTTCTTTTGTTTGGTAGTAAAATGGATGTGGGGGAAGGGTTTGGGTTAGCTCATGTAAAGTGTGTTTTTTTTGTGGTGTGTGAATTTGAAGGTTTGGGTTAAATGTTTTTGGTCATGTTCAAATTAATAAGTTTGTATGATGAACTATCTGAGGAGGGATGAGTGCTTCCTGTGAATGTTAAACCTATGCTTAAAAAATGTGTCAAATTAAGAGTGAAGGCTGTATGTTTCAACTTAGTGCAGAAGATGTGTAAAGAATATACTGACTTGAACTATTACAAAAAAGTAAGACCCATTCATATGCAAAAATAGTTATCAAGGCGCCTTCTAGCTACACTCTATCAACTCCGCCTTTAAGTACAAAATGTCTTTTACAGCATACAGCTTCCTTCTGATCTTATGTTTATATGCACTAATTCAAGTGTTTGTCTGTCTTACTCCTTCTAACGTGTCCTGTTCTTTATCGTCTCCTTCTCTTTCTGTCTCTTAAGGAACCTTGATGAGGACCATGGAGTAGCAAGCTTCAAATAAGCAGCTAGCTGATTAGCTCCTTACTGCACAACACCACCACTCTCCATCCAGTCCCCTCCATCTGTGGGCCCCCCACCCAGCCATGGCGGACCCAGGGATGTTGAGTCTATTTGGGGATGATGCAGGGCTGTTCTCAGATGGATTAGATGGTTTAGGCGACTGCTTTTCTCAACAGCCTGCCTCTGCCCAGTCAAACCCTCTTGCCCAGCAGAGTAATCCCTCTCTGAGCCATGAGCACCAGGGAAATCGGGGTTATCACCAGGGAATGATCCATGGTGCGGGGCCTGGCCCAGGGCAACCTAAATTGGGGCAAATGTATGACCATGGCCCCTACACAGGCTATGATCAGCCCAGTGCTCCTGGAGGAAGAATGATTGCCCAGAATGGTCCTAGCCAAGGACCGCCGAATGTGAACACAGCCATAAATGGCATGGCTTCCCACTACCATAATAACCCAGCTAACCCCAGTAACCCCCACCATGGATACCCGGGTGATGCTGGGGGGGGAGGAAGTGGGGGTGGAGTTTGGGGCCAGCAGCAGCAGCAGCAGCAACAGAGCAGACCAGCTTATCAGCAGCCTCCAACACAGCCTGGAGGTGCTCCTAACCAGATGGGAGGCTACCAGATGTCTCAAGGCAACTATGGTGGGATGCAAGGCCCACCTACACCTAGTGCTGCTCGCATGAACCAACACTACCCCCCACAGAGTATGACACACCCTCCTGCTCAGGACCCATCTCACTACCTGGGACATGTTGGAATTGGGGGTGGGCAGATGAGACATCCGCAGCCCCAGCCACAACCCCAGGGCTATCCAAACATAGGCCACACACCCAGATATCCACACTCCCCCTCCCGACAGCCTCCACATCCCCACCAGCACCAACAGAGCATGGCAGGGTTTGGCGGTGGCCAGTACCCTGGCTATCAGACCCAGTATGGAGCCATGGGACCTGGGATGGGCCAGGGTGCTAATGCAAATGTCAATGCTAACACCAACCAGGCCATGGGACAAGGGCAGCTTGGCCAGAGGTTTAACCAGGGATCAGGCCCAGCAGCTGGGCAGCAGGGGCAGCGATACCCCCCTGGACCACCACATCAATCCCAGCCCCATCAGAACCATTCTGCCCCAATGCAGCAGCAGGCAGGGCAGCAAGGCCAGCCTATGCACCCCCTAAACCACCCCCAGAATCTGTCCCAGCCTCAAAATCAACCTCAGTCCCACCTTGCCCCCCCAGCTCAGGGATCTTACCCCTCCCCTTCATCCATGTCCCCCATGCGGGTTTTGGGAACCCCAACACCTCCTCCCCAGCAGGGCAGACCCCCTAGTGTAGGACTAGCTGGACCCCCAGAGGTAACAGGGTACACAGCCTTGCAGTCTCCACCCAATGCTGTAGCCCATCCACAGAGAACACCCCAAACCCCGCTATCTGCCCCACACACCCAACACCAGCAGCCCCACAATATGCCCCCAAGTGCAGGGCAGATATATCCTGGCATGGGACCACAGCGTGGTCCTCAGTTGGGTCCAAACAGGCCTCAGCTTCAGCAACAGCAAGGTAGGCACAGGACAGTTGTTTCTGTTGATCCATTGGTGGCCTTATGGTGCCCTTCTAAGCATTTTGTTTGCATTCATAAAATATAAAAAAGATTTTTTAGGAAAATATAAAAAGGTTATTATTTTATTCAATTTTCTCTTCTTATACCCTGCATGTAGTATGTAACTAAAAAACTGCTGTTAGAGTTACTGTCGCTTTTGTCGTAACACCAACCTGCTGCTTTCAGTGTGACTTTGTCTTTACAATGGTTCTGCAGCAATTCCATAGCAGTGAGAACAAGAACAGTGTAAGTTGGTGTTTTGGAACATGACTTAATTTAAAAAGAAAGTTTGGGTTGTTTAGTATGCCTCTTTTTAATTTAAAATAAATTGCCTAAATGTTTCATGTTCAAAGAGTTGTTAGAATACAGGGTCAGACGATGCAGAATCTTAAGAGCTGTTAAGGGGATCTTTACCTTGGAAAGAGATAATACTCACTGTAGTATCAGCAAACCTGCAGTTGCTATCTCACAGTTAAAATATGGTCCAACAATGCAATCAACATACTAGGTACTTGTTCCTCTAGAAAATCCTGTGCTTACACAAAATAATTAATTAATTCATAAGCATCTACAGTCAGCTATGACCTGTGAACCTGTAATGTTAATCATTTTTAAACAGATCAGCTACGCTATATTTGCTCTCAATCATTTTAATGACAATTAAGTAAAGATATTAGTTGCTGTTGTTTTTGCTATATATTTGCTTTTTTGCTCTTTTGCTTTTAAATGCATAACAAGAGCATTATAATGTTGTTTTTACTTTGACCAAAAACTGACTTTCTGCAGTCAGTTAGTATATCTGTTTCTGTATTCTACAAACATTTTTGATAATTTGAGGAAGAAATTACCAATACAGAAAAGAAAAGAGAAATACTGGCTTATTCTAAATGTTTTGGTGGTGGGCCGGAAGCAAAACACATTGCTGTTGACGTCATACGTACGGTCTGTGATGATGCTATGTTCCTTTTCCTGTCTTTACTCCAAGGGCCTCATGAAGCTCCAGTCAGCCAAGGGGGAGACCAGCGTCTTCTTCAGGCGCAGCAGCAGGCTTCTCGAAGTGGACAGCCTCTGCAGCCTACTCCCATGGGTTTCCAGGGTCCACCTGTCAGTCAGCATGGTGTTCAGGCCCAGACACAGGGCTTGGCACCGCCTGCACAGAATGCTCAGACGCAGCACACACACCTGCCTCCCCATCCCCAACACCTGCAGAGCACCCCCCCTCCACCAAACCAGGCCTCCCACCCATGGGCAGCGCCGCCTCCAGCCACCCACCCGCTTTCCTCACCCCCTCTTACACCACAGAAAGTGCCTCACGTACAGGTGAGTCTCCGTCAAACAGATGCTTTGATGTGGTAGTATTGCTGTGTGTGAGTGAGATCAAGACTATGTGCATTTGTTTTCGTGTGTGGGTGTGTTTCATGTGAATGTTTATTTTTCATGTGGGTGGGGGAATGTGTGTGTTTGGTGTGTAAGGGAAGTGTGTGTTTTTGTGTGTGCATAAATGTGTGTGTACATGACATTTGAGAACACAGCGGTGCATTGGGCACTGGTTCCGTGGGGTTTGTGTGTTCTGCTTTTTGTGTCTTCTGCTGTCGGCCGCTTGTGTGGTTGTATTTCCGTGTGTGTGTGTGTGTGTGTGTGTGTGTGTGCGCGCGCACACACACGCGTGTGTTGGGGGGAGGGGGGTGCAGCTGTTTGTTTCCTGTGAGCTGCATATCCTGAGACATGTGTGCATATACACACATACACACATACACGCACACACAACACAGGCGCCACCAGCATAATCTCTCCTCCCTCTTGCTCCCACATCTCCCCCTCCTCTGTAGAGGAAACCTCCCTTCCTGTCTCTCCCTCCTCCCCGTCTCCTCTCTTTCCGCTCTCTCTCTCTCTCTGCTTGCCTGTCTGTCTGTCTCTCTGTTTGTCTTATCCATTTCAGGGGTGTCATCCCTAAGTTAATGTTGTGTAGCCGGATGTGCAGAGACAGTTTGGAAAAGAGGGAGACAGTGAGGACAAAAAAAGCTGGGGGTGATTAAGAGACTGGGGGAAGGGGAAAACACCAAGAGGAAAAAAGTACAAAAACAAGCAAAGATCTCAAGAGAAGGAATCCGAGGAGAAGGGGGGAGTGCTGGTGGGAGGACATTAGCAGTTCTCAGTGGCAACCTTCATGTTTGTGTGTGTTTGAGCGTGCACCTTTGCCGCTGCCTGTGTCACATGCCCTTGGCTTCCATTAGCTTGTTTTGTCGCTCAAAGCACCCCTTCTCCACTGACCCATTCACACACAAAAGCAGCCCTGTGGCCATGCGCACACACACACAGATATAGTACCCTTTTTCCCTTCTAATCTCATTCACACTGCTCTCCTCTACTCACTTATTACGCCCCCCCACCCTACCGCCGAGCCTGTGTCACTGCGTTTTGTGGTTGACATTTCAGCCGTCACACTTAATTTATCCAGCACTCCTGACCTAGATGCCAGGTTGACTGGTGAGCCCTTCTCCTTGCTTGGACGAATCGCATGCTCCAGCCCGACTGCAGGCCCGGCAGCCCCCCGACATTACACACACACATTCCTAGATACACATACACACACCGACAATTTGGTTTAGGATTGTGTGGTCTGGAATGTGATGGCAAATGTGCCTTGAGAAATAGGATAGCCTGGCTAGAGGACTACATTTAAAGGTGTGTGTGTCTGTGGTACAGGAAGGGAGTTCTGTCTGTGCCTCTTGGTGCACTTGTTAGAAAGAGCCCCCCCCCCCCAAACACACACAAACACACACACCAAGCTGGTCAGTCAGTCATGATGACTGTATGTCTGGTAGTCTAAGCTCCATCTGTTTGCTAAGCATGGTTATTACACATGCACGCACACATGCACGCACACGTGCCTTCGTCAGCAGCTCAAGGTCACAGCTCTGTCAGAGTGCTGTGCTGTGACCTTTATTCCACATCACACACACGCAAGCACACACACGCATGCATACACACACACAGTGTTGCGTGCAGCACTCTAGTTGACATATAACATGCCTGTCTCGCCCCTCCCCCGCTCTTTCACGCTGTCAGAGAGCTGCTATACCATCCAGATTACCATAGCTCTGCGGCTTCGAGGAAATGCCTCTATAATGTTTAGTTGTCTCTTGTTTGTGTGGTTCAAATAAAATAAAAGTGGGTTTTTTTCACTTGTTGATACAGTGCTTTGATTTTTTTGATACATTTTATCAGAGAATAATATAAGTTGCTGATAAGAAAATGTTGTCAAAGAATATCCTAAAACATCCCCCATTTTCTCCTTAAATTAGAACTGGCTTTGTAAATCTGTCTTTTAACACAGAAATACTGAGATGGGTAGGTCTTAAATACTTTCATAACAATGGACACCTAATTGCAAATTAAGTGAAAATCTTCTCTGGAGAGAAACAGCTGATATGTTTGGCTGCATCTTTGTTTTTAAAGATGGCATGGTTAATCACCCTTTCAGGACAGATCTGACAAACATTACTGAGGTCACCTTGCCAAGCTAGTTCTCAGAAAGCTGATTCATCTTGGTTTTGGAGGTTGAGTGATTTTTATTGGAAACCCACCTCACCTCCAAGAAACTGGGACATGCAGCTGGTACTGCAGTGTCTGAATGGAGAGGATGTGGTTCCTTCTGTCTAAACTGTGAGCAATTCCTGGATGTTTATCATTTAGAAATGAGACACCAAAGTGTAACTTCAGTGTTTTTGAGTATGGACCCTATTTTATTATTATGCATAAAAGCCGTAAATTAGGATTACAGTATAATTTTCAAGCTGTTGCTCACCATCAAAACAAAACCACTGATAAAGGTACTTTTTTGCCACCAACAGGCTGTGACTGTAACACTTAATGTCTGGCATCATTAAAGGATCCTTATGGTTTAAGATAAGACCTTCTTGTTAAAGCTGATTTTGATTTAACAGAAACAGCTGCTGCATTAATCTGGCCAAAGCCACCAGACTCTATTTACAGAAATAGCAATATTTTAAACATTTTATTCCAAATTGACTGAAACAAAATAAAACTCTATTAAGCTGTCTGTTTGTCAGCACTCCATTTGTACACTACTGGAACAGTCTCAGAACTTTGTGATTGCACCTCATAGTCTTACTCACTGCTCTGCCCGAAGCACTTCCTGATTGGTAACATGTCACAATAAAAAGCTTATCAACAAGACTACTGTTCCACAACGGAGACTGGAGCTTCTCAGTTAAGGGTTGAGCTGTGTCAAAGGAAAGACGGCAGATAATAATATATAGACATTATACTTTTTATAATCCATTTATATGATAAACATAATAAATATGGCCTGTTCTATTTGGCCAGTTGTGGATCAGCTGTTAAGTTTAACTACTACTAAGAACAGTAGTTGAAACATTTTAGATGATATAAACCAGATTAGTCATCTTTTTCTTTCTTCTTCTTCTTCTTCTTCTTCTTCTTCTTTTTACAGAGACAATCACACAATATCAAACTATTAGACATTGCTGGATCCTGATTTGTTTTTTTTCCAGTATAACTAAAATCAGATTTTTTTTGCATCTGGAAGAATCATAGAATGAATTATGGGCCCAGTGCCAGAGTGTGTATGTGATGGGAGGTTGCAAAGCAAATACAGACCAGAGTCAAAGGAAAGCGCTTTGCTTTTGTTGTAGGATAAATAACTGTAGCCTTTTTACACAGAGATTGCTCCCTGCCATTGCAAGAAAGGTTCACTATATATGTTGTTGTTGTTGTTTTGTTTTTTTTTTTCACTGAATTTAACAAGGCTGGCTTAGTGTCACCACAGTGTGATTTACAACAGCATGCCAGTATAGCAGAACATAACGAGGTAAAGTGAGCAGTGTAACACAGTAGCACTGGCATTTTATATAATGCGAAACATGAATTTGGGCAGTACTTTTGATACAATTGAGATGACATATTTTGCCAATAATCATTCTGATTTGTTTTATGGTGGTTAATCCCTTTATTTAATTGAAGGGTACTGAGCTCCCTGACCTGATTTTTTTTTTTTTTTTTGCAGACATTTTCAGAGGCTCGGAGGCAAAATAGTAGTGACCTCCATTCTCTTGATAACTTTTAGTCTGAATGATGAGACAGCAGCAACAATGCAATAATCATGCCTCAAATAGATTGTGTAAATAGTGCTAGTGTAACTGACAACACTGTATCCTATTGAAGAGTGGGGGATAGTTAGCAGTTGACAGTTTTGCATAGGTGTAGGGATGGAGGTGGAGTTTATGGATGGATGGAAGAATGGACAGTAAGAGGAGAGGCTGAATAATGGGAACAGGATTTCCTTTCATTCCATCCTTTGGGAGTCTTAAGTGTTTCTGCCTGCTAGATTTAACCCTTCATTTCACTCTTCTCTCAGTTATTCCTCCCTTCTTTAGCTTCCTCAACCCTCATCACTCACCTTCCTCTTCACACTCACTCCTCCAACCTTCCCCCTGTACCATGAGAGAATAAAACACAACCTTATCCATCTCTTCTGCATTATATTTATCACTTTTATCAAATGAAATTATCTGTGATAGTGTTACAATGCTGGAAGTGGATTGTGATGGTGCTCCAGTCAAGAGGTGATTATTTTCATTTTTGATGGAGAACCTAAAGGAGTACAACTCAGCACACCAGCAAGCTTAATTCCCAATTATGAACACCAAATCTGGCTCTAGACTCAAGTGCTTGTGTGCGATTGTTACGTATACACTGTGTGTCTCCCCATTGTCATTGTGTGATTGATTATCAGGGAACCTTGACAGAAGGACAGATTTATCTCTTAGCTCTGCACCCCCCTCATTTTCCCTCTTTCTCCCTGTGACTGTCTGTCTAACTGTCTCTCTCTGCTAGCTATCTCCCCCTCTCCCTCCCTTTCCCCACTTGTGTGTCTAAATGGCTCAGTTTACGTGTATGTCAGCAGGTGTTTGTGTGCTGAGGTTTATGTGATGCATGACCTTGCAGTAGTTTCTGCGTGTGTGTTTGTGTACATTAGCATTCTCGTGATGGAAGTGGACTTTCAGTGATAGCACCCCAACTCTTTCTTCTTTCACATGAACACAACCAGGCTATGCTAAATGTGTGCGTATGTGTGCACAGAGGCGAGCTGCTGCCGTGGCATTTTGCTATAAACTTGCTGATGCTCACACACATACCACACGGACACACTTTGAGACACACTGATGTGCACATGTGCCTTACACATGCACATAGTACACACACTCTCAAAGGCATACTCTCTCCTGCTCTCGTATGACACATACACATACTCCCTTGCTGTGCCTTTTTGAAGTATGGAGATAATTTATTCGTGTCATGATGCCTGATTTCCCATCTGCTACTGGGACCCTGAGCAGCTGGAGAGAGAGAATGAGGGAGGGATGGAAAAGAGGGAGAGGGAGGAGAGGCAGCTGGAGAGGCCGCCAACAGCTGGTAACCAGTTACCTGTCACAGAAAGCTTACTTGGGAGCAATGAGGAGGAGGCAAGGGGAGAAGAAGAAAGGAGAAGGGATTTAGTCTGCAGGAGGGTAAAGTAGAAGGAAAAATTAGGTGTCGGACGGTTTGTTTACACATACCCCTCTCACAGTCAAAACTAAAAAACCCACTAACACCCATTAACATTAGGCTATTTTTGCAAAGGAAGTGGATACAGGCAGACTTAATTCTTAGATCAAATGACTCTGCACTAGTTACTGTTCTTTTTTTTTTTTTTTTGCCCCAGTTCAGAACGGCATTGTTGTAAATATGACACCTGGCTGAACATGCTAATTTTCACCCTTTTCCCCATGCAATGAATTAAAACATTATGTTATGCTTGCTATGCTTGCAATGCAACTTTGTTCTTTGTATGTGCAAGTTGCAGTATTTCCAAAAAAGAGGTGAAAATAGAAAAAAAGAGATGGATGAATGCCACTGTAGGAGACACTGGGATATACGACATTATACCAATTTGTCTTTGTTCAAGCAGTGCTTGAACATCATTCAGGTGGCAGTAAGTTTGAAAGGGCAACTAAAGTAAAAGATCACAAAAGTAAGCCAGCATTGTCAGCGGCTTAATGCTGCTATCTGTTCCCTGTTTTTAAGTGAAGTTGATAATAAAAACAGAAAAGAAAACAAAAGCAATTTTGGTTACTGGCAATATGGAATGAGTTAGTTGTCTATTTTTCAAAGGTATTTTATGTTTAAAAAAATAGGATAGCCTGACTCTGTAGTTTACTGTCTTGGCCTAAACCAGTATTGAAACAGGACATTAACATGCTGAGACTGATCGTGATATTCAGTTTGAATACTTTCGCGGTGAAATAATAAACTATGTAATCAGTCAGTAAAAAGTAATCAGTAGATTTGATTCTTAATTAATAGTTTATTTGTGCAGGTTCTATTTTAGAATTCTTCAGTTTGAATAGCAGTTGTTGTTAATGGTAAAAATGAAAATCTTGGAGTTTTAGACTCTTTGTTGGCCAAAGAAGTTACTTAACATTTAAAAGATTAACTCTTAAGGATTAAACTTTTCCACGTTTTTTTTAAAGGGCTCTATTTTTTTAAATATATATTGGTGATGCGTCTTAGTTTGCTCCAAACTTTTCCAACAATGGTCAAACTTGAAGAAAACCCATATTTACTTAAAATAATAGTCAGTTTTTTTGACTGCGGCAATAGTCAGCAAGTGATAAATGAAGTCTGTTAATGTGAGGTTGCCCATAAAAATTCCCATGCCAACTTCCTTGAGACAAAGACTAACAACAAAACTACCATATTTTCCGCACTATAAGGCGCACTTAAAAGCCTTTAATTTTCTCAAAAAACGACAGTGCGCCTTA
>JAPZDV010000004.1:1981866-2006554 GCA_029814665.1 Acanthurus lineatus | reverse complement strand
TGTGTGTGTGTGTGTGTGTGTGTGTGTGTGTGTGTGTGTGTGTGTGTGTGTGTGTGTGTGTGTGTGTGTGTGTGACCAGATGGCTCCAGCGTGTGGCGACCAGCCAGAGGAACAGGTGCAGGTCACATGACCAGCCGTTACCACGGAGATGGTGATTGCTCTTGGCGTTAGGATGAAAGGAGAAGGGCCCCAGGGACAGAGAGGGGGCGAGAGACGTAGAGAGGGAGGGAGGGAGGGAGCGAGAGAGTGAGTGAGCAGGCAAGCAGGAGGGAAGGAGGGATAGAGGCACAGAGCAGGAGGGAGGCTGTGTGACATAGGCAAAGAGTAGGAGAGAGAGAGATCCAGGCATACAGTCCTGCAGAGGGCAACATGGGCGAAGAGGCAACACAGGCTTAGACTATGAAAGAACACAGCACACACATAACTGTTGTAAATTCCTTGCATTCTGTGTTATCCAGAGCTAGTAAAACAAATTAATTTCTCCTTATGACTTTAATGCATGATTGCATTTTGTTATTTTTAAAAGATAAACATCTTGAGCAGTACAGTTGGGTTTGGATAGCTCATGACATTTTGGATCCAGTCCCAGGTTTTCAAAATACCGCAAAGTTCCAGTGCTAACGGCTCTTCTTTGAAACTTTTTATCTCTCATAGTTCTCTTTTACTAGGAAAGGGTATTTAACACAGTTGTTGGTTGTCTGGTTATTTATCTTCCCTGCAAGCACGTGTGTTCAAAGTTATTCTTTGCCCAGATGAACGCAACTCTCTTAGGGCCCATTCAGACCTGATCAGGGCTTGCAGTGAAAACGCTATGCTTTCATAAATTAAAATTTAAAAAAAACACACTCACACACACACATTAGCACTGCAGCAAAAAGTTGTTGCAGATTCAAGTTTCTTGAAAATGCAGTTGGATATCGGGCTGCCATCATTTGACTGGCCTATCAGCCTGAGCAGAGCTGGACAACCCTGTCTTATGGGAGAAATAACTTTATTTGCATTTCTAATGGGCCAATACTCCACACTGCCACACAAACATTTTTTAATCGCTGCACCTGATGGGGTCTGAAGTGGCCGATATTTGGTCATAGATCAAATCTCATATATGGTTGCAGCATACTAAATCACATTTTTGTAAATCATTTTGGATACAGGAAATGGCTGAGTGTTGGATTTAGAAAAACATTTTAAGCTAAGGTCAACTGAGACAGTGCTATCCCATTCAAAGTAGTCGAGTTCTCCAACAGAAAAATTATTTAATTGAAAACGTTGATTAAGTTTTAAGCGCTTTACTTAAAAGTTTTGCCATCCATTGTTGGTTCTGCTTCTTTGGAACTGCTGCAGGCATGCTAAGGTTAGCTGATGCTGCTCTTTATCCTTAAAAGTAACAAGTACATAAGCCTTTCTAAATGCTGCCCAAGACTATACACATCACATAATCTTTGCCTTTTCAAAACTTAAGCAGAGGCTGTGGCATGAGGGTTTTGTTGTTTTTTTTTCACTCATACCGATGTTAATGTTTCAGATGTGTTATCGAAAGGCTGAACTCACTATAACACTTAATCTGCCCTTTTGGAAGGGAAGGGAGAAACCTGCTGAAATAAGTTGTTGGAATTCACAAAAAGCTAATATTGTTTTTGTATATCTTTGACTTAATTTCAGTATAAGACACAAAAATATATGCCAACATATAACCTATTGGCTGTCAAAAGGTGGTTAGTAATCTGTCTCCTCAGCATTACCAGAATTTTTAAATTCATCTCCAAAGCAGACATATAACAGAGGAGAGAACCATACTCTGTTTCAATAGCAACATATTATGCGAGGGGTTGTTTAGTTTGTGCACCAGAAAAGGGAAAAGAGTATGATCATTAAACATGTTTTAAGTATGAACCATGGACTTATCTTCAGATTTAAATCCGGACATTGCTTGGAGTTTTCTTTTTACACATATGGCACACAACTGGGGATTGTCCATGTCAGATACACCAGATTAGAAATTGACACACAGGCAAGAAGAAATGAGTGAAAAGTGGATGTACTGTGTGCTCTTGAATTCCATTGGAGCAATAAACCTGCAGAGGTTTGGGTCTGTGTCCCGCAGTACAAGAGCATCAACATGCCCACTTGTTTGCAGTAACCTTAGACAATTATCTCCTCAACTGACACAGGGGCTCAACTGCACATAACTCAGACTTAGTACAAGAGAGCTGGCAGTCTAATTTCTGGGCCAAGTGATTTGAACATTTGCATTTACACATGCAGCTTGCCCGGATGATGTCCATAGGATTTAGGGTAGCATTGCATGTGTGAAAGGGGCCTACTGAGCCCTAGCTTTTGCAGTCAAGCAAGAACAATGGAGAAGTAAATTGTATTGCAGTTATTGACTCTACTGAACCAGATCTTCTAAATTTCCTGGATCGGAATCTCACAGTTAAACTTGGATGCGCCTCAAACTATATGTCATTTTTATTCAAGTTAATCGTTGTGAAATGGAGAATTCATTCTTAAGAATGAAAAATTAGGCACAAAAAAGTTAATTACTGTGGTTTTCTATGTATGATATGTATTAGATCAACATTTCATACTTTGGGTGCTGGTCCAGTTACTTCCAAAAGTTACTTTTGTACAGCTAGACCTACATATCTAAGGTATTCAGATTTGTCAAGCAAATTTCACAATATATTTAAATGCAGCACATTGCTGTAATGTCTTAACAGTAGGGATGGAAACTGTGTGTTGTCGTTGGAAAATTAGCATTCTGTAAACTTTCCACGCATTATTCTTTTTGATTGGTCATGGCAGTAAAGTAACTGAATTCTGAGAAAGACCAAGGAGGGGTGCTGAGTGTCCTCTTGCTCCTCTGTAGTGTGTATGCACACACACTCACAGATAGAGCCAGCTCCTCTTTCTTTCCATGCCAGAGATTAGAGGAAGCCTGGGGGCCTTTCAGCCCCTCCCCCACCTCTTTCTGGGGCCTCTCTCTTTCTGTCCCTCTCTGCCTGTCTGTCTCTCTCCCTCCCTCCCTCCATCCGTGTGTCTCTCTTCCTCTCTGTGCCTTTATCTCTCTATCTTTCTCTCTTGCTCCCTCCGCCTCCTCACAGTCTTTCATCATATTAACCCCCTGTGTGCCAGAGCCTGAGGCACACTAATGATTTCTAAATGGATAAATCAAACATGGCGACTGCCCTGGGACAGACAGACGCACTCACATACTCATACACACACACACACACACACACACACACACACACATGAATGCTTTATCTGAAAACTGCAAACAAAAGGTAACCTTTTTTGGGAATGGGCTTTTCTTTTTAGAGAATAGGCAATATTAAGGTTTCTTCCCCTCTCTTTTGTCTTCCTTCAGCAGTAAGAAGGTTGAGTCTGAAGGCGGGGCTGGCGCTACTAAGAAGGATTCAAAGAGGAAGAGAGAGTCATCAGTCAGTGATGATGTGGAGGTGAAATCTCCACCCCCCTCACCTCCCGAAGATGAAGATGATGATGGTGTACAGGTACATGAACATGCATACTAGAAAAGCTGTAGTTTTGAAGCTTGAATTAACTTTGCATGCTTAAAAAATAAATCTACAAATTATTCTAGATCATTGTGAATTTTGCAGTGCTGCTCAGTTCCAGCAAGGCCAGCAAAAAGCAGGAGGCCATAAAAGCTTTACAGATTCCTCAGTGTCACAGCCGGTTGAGATGGAAGGCATCTTATGTTTGTGTTGTAAACCAGCCGTGTTGACAGACCAAGCAGACAGGTCCGACTGCCAAGTTCACCTGATGCAAAATCAGCAACTTTTTAGTTTCTGCAGGCTCCCTTTTTTCAAGTACAGTTAAAATATTTTTGCCCTTTAGTTTTTTGGAATTAGACATTTAGCAGAAGAAGTTACTGTATAAAATATATACTTTTTAAGTGCTTTTTTTTGTATGGAAGTTGCTATTTGGACAAACGAGAACTTGATTGTATCTCCTGTCAAAACAATCAATTTTTTCTGTGCAGATGTAATTATGTGGGCCATGTAAACAGAGGAGCATCTGGCTATTAGCTGCATAAAGAGTCGTGGCTCTCATTCAAATAGAAAAGCACCTTAACAGCAGTATGTTCTCTTTAGCCTGTTTATTACAGTCTGCCACAGCCATTTTTTTACACATTATTTGGCAACATTTTTAGCTAAACAAATTGGGTGATGTTTTCTTCAAAGTCAATATGGATAACACTCTGAACCATATGGAACAGAATAATGAATAATGAAAATGAAGTCTGTTTGATAGAAGAGGACAGCCTGGTGTAAAATAAGCATACACTACTCTGTGGTTTCTTTTCTCCCTTGATAAAAATATTGTGTAATTTGCAGCACTGTCTGATTTTTCCTTTTTGTTTTAGTGTCACCACACATTTATACATTTTTGATTTAGGAATAGTATTTTTCTTTGCTTTAAAATCAGATTTTTTCAACAATTGAAGTGACAAAGATATAGTAACGATTTCTCCAATTGATGAGCTGGGAAATTATTTGAAAGGGTGAAAAACTATAACTGATGAGCAAAAGTTGCCACCCTTCTGTCTCTCGTCTGTTCAACAGAAGCGTCGCTCCAGCCGTCAGGTAAAGAGGAAAAGGTACACTGAAGATCTGGAGTTTAGGATCTCAGAGGATGATGACAGCGGTGACGACTCACCAGCACCCAAGTCCCCTTCGTCATCATCGCAACAACAGGTACAGCTTAGGCTTCTGGTATATTTTAGATTTCTTTAATTGTAATTTTTGGTACTTTGAAAACCACAAGCTGAGTTTCATCTAATTAGATTATATTTGAGAGAAGACAGATATTTCTACAGAAGATATCTCCAAAAACCCTGCAGCTTACATCAAAAAAGTCTATATATATATTAATAGTATTGAGGTAAATATGCAATTTTGATTTTTTTCATAAAATTTCCCTCAAAGACACTGTATAGTTGATTATGATTGTGTATAGAAAGAAGTTTAAATTACTCAGATTTTGCCATATTGCTGTAAACTATTTCTGGTTACATAAGTATTAAGTATTTTTTATGCAGCAGAAGTTCCTGTCTGTTTGTGTATCTGTCAGAATTAATTAAAACTTCTACACAATATATGGTACAGTATATAAATGTCCAAATATATAATTGCCTATTCCATGATAGAAGACTTTATCCACATTAATAACATTGAAAACATGGCAGTAAATGTGTATTATATATGCTTCAGATGCATAATTAAATTTGAACCTGTCTTTTTTATCTGTAACCGGTCTTTAAAGTGTTTTAATATTTTAATAAAAGTTTTCTAATCACATCTCTCTCAGTTTAGATTAAGAGAGTGCATATTTAATACCAAAATGTGTCTGTTGCGCCAGTTTTTAAAAAATGGTTCATGCATCATAAGCTGACTTTAGATAGTAAATTTAATTTGATGTATTGTAATATAAAAGGTTTTTATTTTTAATTTAATCAAATGACACAGGCCTATAAACCACTGTTTTTTTCGCATTTTTTGATGATATTAATTCACTTTATATGAATATGATTTATAAATCAAAAGTTGCATTTATAAATATCTTTGCTCAGCATCATTCTTTAATGCCATCTAAAAAAAGGGGAGTGTCAGCTGCTTTGGGTTTTGTGAAGACACTGTGTTTAAGACAGAATGTCAAGAGGAATTCTATATTAACATGCTGATGCTTATTGTCTGCTCACTGACATTAGGGATGATAGCTACATTTTAGACTTTTCAAGATATCAAGCATATTAAACACAAGGACTACACAATTAATGGAATATCGATTGTGATCACAATTTTGGCTTCAAGTTGTTTTGGCTTCACATTTGGAGTTATTTTGCCGCTCGTGTGCCCTGCAGCAACACCAGTTTAGAGTAGAAGAGTAGGCAAACTAAAAATCACATGTCTGCAATTAAAGACAAAGAGCTAATCCTTTAAAACAAATCATAATTTGTTTCATTTCATAATTTACATAAACAGAAAATCTACAGGAAGATTAATGCATGAGGTTAAGAAGAATAATGTTGTTGGGCCTAACTTGACACCTCTGAGTTCTCGTCTTTGTCAAGCATTAACTCTATCATGATTTTTTCATGTACAACGTGGCTGACTGGAAGACTGAGGATCAAAATATCAACTATATAATCAGGATTAGAATTGTGGTTGTAATGATGTAACTTTACTAAATACCCGGTCATTTTGGGTTAGAAAGCCCGTAGGGAGCTCCAGCAAATAAGGGCACAAACTTCTCTGCTGTTATCCTGAACCCAGTCATGCATCTGTTGGTATAGATAGGGCACAATAATTTAGTCTTAGAAATTTGAAACTTTCTCTTGCTATAGACCACAATATGAGAAGGCAGCTTTAAGTTTTAATTGCAAAAATATTTATTCAAAACCAGCTTGGCTTGGTTTTTTTTTTTTTTGGTAATATGTGACCCCTCTGTCACTGATCAGTCAAATAGCATGCAAACCATAACAACTTTCAGGCAGAAGTGTGAACACTACAGTAATTGATGATTTTTGAAGGCATGTAGTGTAACCAGGGCTTGTGATGTGTATTGCAGGATGTGGCCGAGGCTGAGGGGCCTGTTGTGGAAAAGATCATGGGCATGCGCTGCACCAAGAAACAGGTGATATATAGACACACACACAGACACACACAGACAAAACAATACAGAGACCTACACACATGACACACTGGCCCGAGTCATGGTTTACATCATCTGATTAGCCGCTCCACAGCTGGCCTAAGCAGATTACGGACGCACACCCACACACACACACACAACTCAGACAGTGTATATTCACTTGGTAAGCGGAGACAAGAGTTCTAGTATTTCAGTTTGTCTGTGTGCTTGGAGCTGTAAGTGTGCAAGAGGGTGTGTGTAGCTGATCAACTGTGTGTGTCTGTGTCAATCCGGCTTTGTTTTAGACGGCTCGTCTAAAGAAAGCTCATCCCTGAGCCAACACATGCACGCACATAGTCACCAGCCAACTCTCCTTAGCTAGCCAGCTGCCAATGGGTTACCCCCCACCTACACACAAATACAGACATGCACACTCACACACCCTCACAGCTCCATTCAGAGTTGACCCCAGGCTTGGCACTCAGCCAAAACCACAATGCTAGCTACGCCAGACGCCAAGCTAGCATTTCCTCAGGCTGTGTGTGTGTGATTGATGATTCATGGCATTACAGTAGTAGTAGCATGGTGGAGGGTGTGTGTGTTACTGTAGTAATAGTGAATGGAAGTAGACTGCTGTGCTTGAAAGAGCTACTGTTTTGCTGTTTCCCCTTTCTCATACTACGACTGTTAATCTGTTTCTGGATTTGAAGTTAATTTGTTCATTTTTTTTTTTTCCTGACAAATGTTTTAAAAAGTGTTGCTACTTCTCCTCAACAATTAAACCAATTTGGCTTTTCTGTTGTACCTAAACCAGGAAATAACTCAGAGACTGAAATATGAATGAAACACTACTTTCCCTCAGTGTGAGGATGTCAAGCAGAGTGAAATTCAGTGTTGACTGGCATGTCAATTTGGAAACTGGTGTGCGAGCTCCTTCTGTGCCACTTCACTAATTCATCCACATGTTGTATAACAATGACAAGCCACTTCTGCTCTTTCACCACAGTTGCTATATTTGTTGTCATTATTAAATGTTTTTTCTCTTTCAAGCTGGAGACGGGCGATGAAGTGGAGGTGGAGGAGTTTTACGTCAAGTTCAAGGGCTTGTGAGTAACATGCCAGTTATATTTTACCTAGCCGCTTTTGTCTTTCACAGCAGGGTTTCCCCTTTTTTCAACTTATTTTCAGCACACACCATGCTTTCTATGCATCCATGAGTATGAAAAGCTCAGTGTATTGAACCTGGAAGCATTGTTCAGATTATTTTACCACTAAGTGACTCATTTGTGCTGCAGATAGTGGTACTACAGTTGGTTCCTTTCATAAAGCTAACATTGTATTTTTGTGGAGCTTATCCCCTAGTTGTCATTTATTTAGCTGACACACATTCAATGTATTTATGCACACTCAAATCCAATTTCAGCTTGGACAGTAAAAAAGCTTTGGTACATGAGAATTTATGCCGCATGTCAAACACACAAATTCGACCACATGACTTGCAAATAAATGTGGGCTTACAAGGTGGTTAACCAGAAGTCTCAACAAGGACTGTAGGCATTTTTTGTGTAGAGCATGATTTAAGGACGATTATAACCAAATGTAGCAACAAACATTTGCTGTTACATTCAAATTTTTGAAAACCAAAGTGTAAACACATAGCCTTAAAAATAGATTCTTCAAACCCTCAGAGTTGCATGGGTGCAGCATCAGATGACATTAAGCCTATATCCCTGTGAGTGCAGTTAGTTCAACTTTTTACATGCATAAAACCTGCAGGGAAAGAGCCCCATCCATCATCAGTTTTTAAATACTCTGATACCACAGTTTTGCCAGTGTATTTTTAAGCATTATGCCTTGGTAAACAGACATCTACCCCTAGTATACAATGAGGACGACTGCTCAGTCTGTTTAATTGTGTCCTATGTGTGCTGATATGTGTAATATGATTCACTTATTATCTTTGTGTGTCTTGTGTCACAGTTCGTACCTCCACTGTCGCTGGGCAGATCTAGAGGAGCTGGAGAAGGACAAAAGAATACACCAGAAGGTCAAGAGGTTTAAGGCTAAGCAACAACTCAACAGCTTCATAACCGAGGTAAGTTATATGCTCTTCACTACTACCAGCCTATTTACTGTAGCATCACTGCACACTGCTCTAAAAGTAATTGCTCTGTATTAAAACCACTCACAGCTGAGAATTTTCATGTGTGAAAAAGATTTTTTTTTCTCATGCCATGATCTAGCATTTATAGATGCACCTTTTTTTTAATCTCACTGAAGTCGATGTATAACAGCTTTTTGCAGATACATGTCACTTGTATAAAAATGTACAGTGACTGAAGAGATCCCAATAAATCCAAATAGTTCAACAGCTTAAACCTTTTGGATTGGAATAATTAGACCAACTGAAAATCAAAATTACAGAAAAAGCTCATAAAACATATTCCTTTTCTAGTCATATGCTGTGAAAATAAAATCATCTGGTTTCAGCCTAATGCATGTAGTAAGCCAAGCTATCGTCAAACAGTCTCCCTGCCTCCAACAGTAAAACTCCACTTGCTTTCTCTCCAGATGGATGATGAGCCTTTTAACCCGGACTATGTGGAGGTGGATCGCGTCCTGGACGTTTCAGAGAGCACAGATGAAAACGGAGAGGTGCTTTGATCTCTTCCTGTCATCTCTCATGGGTTTGAACCTCTCGCT
This sequence comes from Acanthurus lineatus, assembly GCA_029814665.1. Taxonomy (NCBI): domain Eukaryota; kingdom Metazoa; phylum Chordata; class Actinopteri; order Acanthuriformes; family Acanthuridae; genus Acanthurus; species Acanthurus lineatus. Next base: position 1,997,194 of record JAPZDV010000004.1, on the reverse strand, counting down.
CTCCCCACACACACACACTCACCAAACCCTCCCTCCTGTGTCTGTGTGTGTGTATTTGCTTGTGTGCAGACGGTGACCTTATATCTGGTGAAATGGTGCAGTCTGCCATACGAAGACTCCACCTGGGAGCTGAAGGCCGACATCGACCAGTCCAAGATAGAGGAATATGAACGCATCGCAGCACGCACACCCAACACTAAGAGAGTGGCAAGTAGCTCTGCATGTGTGCATGGATGTTTGCTGGTTGCTGCCTTTCTCCTAGCCTCCTCCCAGTAGGCGTGTGCATGTGTGTTTGTGTGTGTTGGCCTGCTGCCTGCTCTTTCCTCCTCCAGATTTACAGCTCCCTTAACTGCTCTCCACAGGGCCACGTTCTTGTGGTCTTACACACTCACACACACACGCCCTGCTCTTGTGGCCGGGCCAAACCACTAACAGTGTGTTTAATGCTGAACAGAAGCAGCTGACTGGCTGTGGTCTTTCCATCCATCACTCCTTTCTCTCCCTGTGTCCATCTTTTTAACTACTGCCTACTGTTCTTCCTTAAGAAAGAAATGATCCATCATACAAAAGCAGTATTTAAATTTTTCTGTTTTATATTTATATATTTTTCGCCACACTAGCAGTGTCGCTACTGAACTAACACAGAAACACACCTTCAACTATTGGGCCATTTGTTGCAGACATTCATCCTCAACAGGATAAATCCTGACTGTGTGGGTCAAAAATTTAACTTATAAACAATTTATTGCCAGACAAGTTTCCTTGAAAAACTCCTTGAAACACAGTTTCAAGTGTACAGTTTAACATTTGAAAGAACATGTGGCTTTTAGACTCTAGTCAAACCAATCTACAAACTCTTAGACCTTCACATACCAACACTAACAATTTAACAAGGATTGATTAATCTCAGTGTCATTAAATAACCCCTAATAATATTATTTGCTTTTAGGATCGGCCTCCTGCAGCCGACTGGAAAAAGCTGGAGGGCTCCAGGGAATACAGGAACGGCAACGCACTCAGGGAATACCAGCTAGAGGGCCTTAACTGGCTAACCTTCAACTGGTACAACTCGTAAGTCACTATTAACTTTATATTGTTAGAATGAGTCCCTAATGGCTACTGCCAGTCTGTACATGTGATAAAACCTCATTTTATAATCTTAGTGGGCATTAAAGAGGACATTAAGTGGTCCTGTATTATTCCCTCTGGTGCCATCCCTGCATGAAATGTATGCTCTGGTAGTATCATAAGACTCTGTAGACAAACATCATTATTTACCAGCACAAATAGAAGATTGTAGTTAAACTCTTAGGCCAGATGAGTAGTATTTATCAACACACATTCAAAGTTGGCCCATCCTCCCCAGCTTAACAGCTATTCTTGGATGAATGTATATGATCTGGCACCCAGTATCTAAATCTTGCCCTGACATCCCATGCTGTTATTGGCTACGTTCAACCGCTGTGATGATTGTGAGAGATGATTTTGTGTAAGTCTGAACTTTTGTAAATTTTAGGAAGATTCTGCTCTTATGCTTTTAACTCTCTGTTCGTTTAAATATTTCATCTGTTGTGCTTTCATGTGACCCAAATCTTTCTGTTAGTGGGTGAATGCTAGTGATGGATTTTCAGGATTATCGTTGAAGGATCAGGTGTATTCCAGTACTGGAAAAATTTAGGGGATCCAATTTTATCTCTGAGTTTGAGAGATTGGTAATCTTTTTGGCAAATACCTCATGGGTTATGTGTTTTTTTTTTTTCATCAGATCTCTCATGGAAAAGAGACCCCCTCACTGCTTTAAGAAAAGCAGCAATAATAAACCAAAATAAATAACAAATAAATCAGCATCATGTTATTAGATTAACTTTGTCTTGTAAACGCCATAAACTTTCATATCAGTGTGGCAGTGGGGAGAAGTCTGTGGTACTTGGCATGTAGACATTACAGTCTCTACTAGTTTAGAGACGCAGAAATAACATAAAATGTTGATCCCTCATGCAGTGCATCTGTTCAAAGCCTTTCATTCACTCTTGTCCTCATCATTTGTCCTCCACAGACGTAACTGTATCTTGGCTGATGAAATGGGTCTAGGAAAGACCATCCAGTCCATTACATTCCTCTATGAGATTTACATGAAGGGCATTGAGGGGCCATTCCTGGTCATTGCCCCACTCTCCACTATCCCCAACTGGGAGAGGGAGTTCAGGACCTGGACTGAACTCAATGCGGTGGTCTACCATGGTAGCCAGGCCAGCCGCAAGACCATCCAAGCCTATGAGATGTACTACAGAGACACACAGGTAAACTTAAACAAATTATTTTTATTCTTACACATATTTAGCATGTAAGGAGATATATGAACAGTCAGTGTGAAGACACAAGATTATCACTTAGTAATTTAGTAATAAATAGTAATTTGCTGTAATTGAAATACTCAGACAAATGTTTGGCCAGTTTACAGTCATAAGAATGTAAAAGCCTACAAAGCATCTCAAGGGCAGCTCACTTAGTGTAGATGAGATATAGACTAAGAGACTCAACAGAACGTGAACTGTTGTCAGTAAAAAAGGATCACACTGGTGGTAAATCCTCTCATCAGTTCTTTCTGAGCTATAACTAGGATGAGGGCAGTTGAGCTGTACTGTTGACGGAAGAAATGAGCTGCTGTTTTGTGAGACAGTCAGCAGATCTGAACACCTCTTCAGCCAGCTGGGGATGGACAGTGCTTCTTTGCTGTATAAGCTCTTTACAGTCTTGTAGCTGTAAGCCATATACTGTAAGCTTCCATTGTACAGTGCTACTAACATCTTCAGTGTAACCCTTGCCTCAGCAGGCCTGTGTTTTAAAAAAAAAAAAAAAAAAGAAAAAAAAAGCTGTGGTAGCTACTTGCTTCTAATCCAGTCTGAGGTAATCCTTAAGGTCGCATGGACATTGTGTTCTTGTGTACTGTCTACCGTACTACATACAGAAAGAACATACAACCACTACACATATCCATATCTATGTACCCATATTTTCATAATATAAGGGTGCTGTTGGAATGTGGAAAAAAGGATTGCTTGAATTCAAAGAAAAAACAATGAAGCCAGTCAGCTACTAAAGGGAACATAAAATTGCACTAGATTGTATGACGGTTACAGGCCAACTTTATTCTAAGCCTCCTTCGGTGCTTCTTTTGGCTTTTTCTTTACAAATCTATGGAGCTGTCGAGGCCCACAGTCAGTGCCTTTTACTTTTGGCCTTCAAAGAAAAACTTTTTCAATCCCAGATCCACAGGGTAAGATGTTAGCAGACATTTTAGACTATTCTTATTGACCTTCATTCTTTCTCTTTTTCTTTGTCTCTCTTTCCTTATCCCTCAGGGTAAGATAATGAAGGGAGTGTATAGGTTCCATGCTGTGATAACAACCTTTGAGATGATTCTGGCTGACTGTCCGGAGCTTCGCAGCGTGCCTTGGCGCTGTGTGGTGATAGATGAGGCCCACCGCCTCAAAAACCGAAACTGCAAACTACTAGAAGGACTCAAAATGATGGACATGGTAAGTCTTAGCTATGGAAAGAGTAGTGGAAAAGTTTAAAAGAGGCTGTCTATTTTGATCTAGCAGGATTTATGTAGTTTTAAAGATAAATAGACACTCAGGAGGTTAGAAGTTAGAGAAATTAGCCCAGAATCTGTGCTGTATCAGTGCTATCCCTCTGTCCTTCTCTTTGGGGGTTAAGGTCCTGAAAACATCCTGCTTTCCATTTTAGAAACTCAAAATATCTCTTTCCTGTCTCTCCCCTTCTTCCAGGAGCACAAAGTTCTGTTGACAGGAACTCCTCTCCAGAACACTGTGGAGGAGCTCTTCAGCTTACTCAACTTCCTGGAGCCTGAGCGATTTCCATCTGAACAGACATTCATGACTGAATTTGGAGACCTTAAGACTGAAGAACAGGTAGGTGGACAACTCAGTCCTGAAAACTTTTATGATTCCTGAATTCCCCAGTGATTTGCATGCTTACATGACGTCTGTGTGTGTGTTTCTCAGGTTCAGAAACTGCAGGGCATTCTCAAGCCCATGATGTTGAGAAGACTGAAGGAGGATGTGGAGAAGAACCTGGCTCCCAAGGAGGAGACCATCATCGAGGTAGGACTGAGGTCTAAACATAGATGTCTCTAAACTATTCTGCTGTCCAACATAAAAAATAAGGCCAAGTAAACACACATCCGTCTGTCAGAATCCATTAAGTTCTGGCCTCATTGTTGTGAAGTGTCAGAAATTTTTTCACAAAAGAAAAATATAATCGACTGAATTTTCTTGTTGTCAGGTGGAACTGACCAATATTCAGAAGAAATATTATCGAGCTATTCTGGAGAAGAATTTCTCCTTCCTGTCAAAAGGAGGTGCAGGAGGAGGAGGTGGTGGAGGATCTAGTGTCCCCAACCTCCTCAACACTATGATGGAGCTGAGGAAGTGCTGCAACCATCCCTACCTCATTAATGGTATACACACACTTGACTAAAATTGAGTTGTGAGCTATTAAAGTTCTTCAGACCAAACCTTTAATGTTTCAAAGTTTCCTGATAAATTTAAACAATGTTGCATTGTACAGGAGCGGAAGAGAAGATCGCAGAGGAGTTTAGAGACTCCCACGGAGCAGACATACCGGATATGGCACTCCAAGCCATGATCCAGGCGGCTGGCAAGCTGGTGCTCATTGACAAGCTGCTGCCCAAACTGAAGGCTGGTGGACACAGAGTCCTGGTGTTCAGTCAGATGGTCCGCTGTCTGGACATTCTGGAGGACTACCTCATTCAGAAACGGTGAGAAAATTGAAAATCTACACTTCCATAAGAAGTGGAAATTGTAGGAGCAATATATATTTACCTAAATGGTACAACTGCCCAGTGCACATCTATCAGAAAATTAGATAATGCCAAAGATTCTACCTGGAAGCAGAAAAAAATTAATGATGTTTGAATGTGTATCTGGCACAACAGCTTAAGCTACTAAATGTGATTTAAGCTTTCAAAGCTGCTTAATATATTAAATATTAAAAATTCTTGACTTTAAATTTAACTATTAAAACAATAAAAACACTATTTTTTCTGGCAAAATGTGAGATCCCTCCTCAAATAAATATCACTCTTACAGTTATATCATCCTTGCTACAGTGTTGCCTCTTGTGAGAATGGTAGATATGTGTTGTGCACTCACAGTAATTTCACATCTGTTTTCCCACTTTGTGCCCAGATATCCCTACGAACGTATAGACGGCAGAGTTCGTGGTAACCTGCGTCAGGCAGCAATTGATCGGTTCTCCAGACCAGACTCAGACCGCTTTGTCTTCTTGCTGTGTACAAGAGCAGGAGGACTCGGTATCAACTTGACTGCAGCTGATACCTGCATCATCTTTGACTCTGACTGGAACCCTCAGAACGACCTGCAGGTACAAACCACAAACTTCCTGGCCTCCAGTACTTACGGTACTTACTGTATGGGATATTTTGGTTATCTACAACTCAAAACTGTTGAGGTACCTGTCCTTCAAAGTGTAAAGAAGCACTGTAGAGTCCCTGCCAATTTCAGGATGCCAAAACCTTTAAGCTCAGACTGTTTGATGAACTCTACCAGCTGTATTTAGCCCTGGTTCACTGGACCATGTCATTAGGTTTGTGCTGCACCCCCACATCTCTAGCTGATGTGCTTCTGTGAACTGAATTAAAAAATAGAATTTGGCTGTAGAACAGTGTTTTTGAATGTCTGATTGCGTCGTCCTCCAGGCCCAGGCTAGGTGTCATCGAATTGGCCAGTCCAAGGCGGTCAAGATCTACCGTCTGATCACCAGAAACAGCTACGAAAGGGAGATGTTCGACAAAGCCAGTCTGAAGCTAGGCCTTGACAAGGCCGTGCTCCAGAGCATGAGTGGACGAGAAAATGCCAACAGCGGGGTTAGACTTATCACACACACACACACACACACGCACATATACACTGTCTCACTCACTCACTCACTCACTCACTCACTCACTCACTCACTCACTCACTCACACACCCTTTTGATATCTACAAGTGTACATGAACCTGTTCAGTGTACCGTGTGATAGAAGGCTAGATTTTATACTGGACACTGACTCACAGTCTTTTCAGACTCACTTTGGGGTGCATCCTTGATCCATTTGTTAGAGTGTTCAACAAAGCACTTAAACCAAACTATTAGAAAGTATACCCTTAACAGTTCACACACGCACAAAATAAATCATGTATGGTTCAGACATCAGTTCACACCCAGTGTTGGTATACTCTCTGATAATGCTAAATACTAGTCATGGAATAAAATATTTTTATTCCTGATCCAGGTCCAACAATTGTCCAAGAAGGAGATCGAGGACCTTCTGAGAAAAGGAGCGTATGGAGCGTTAATGGATGAAGAAGATGAGGGCTCAAAGTTCTGTGAGGAAGACATTGACCAGATTCTCCAGAGAAGAACCCACACCATCACCATAGAGTCTGAGGGCAAGGGCTCTACCTTTGCTAAGGTACGGACTTCACTCAGCTCAAGAACTACGACAAAATAATATTTTCATAGTCTTTTGGCTTTCAATGTACAGTTTGGAATGTGTGTCAAAACAAAGTCTAAACATGTGTTAATACCTGGCATCAACCAAAATGTTTCTTTTTTGTCTGTAGGCCAGTTTTGTTGCAACAGGTAATCGAACAGACATTTCTCTGGAGGATCCAGACTTCTGGCAGAAATGGGCAAAGAAGGCAGAACTGGATCTGGACGCCATCAATGGACGGGTACTTTACATACACACACACAGAGGCGCACACACACCCCTACACACCCTTACAAATGCACATACTGTAAACACAAGAGCTTACAATGTAAACCATACCAAGAACAAACCCGCTGTGCTTCTAAGTACTTCAGCGCTCACTGTCTCACACACACACACTCGGGTCCCCATATGGGAAGGGGACTAGCAGTGGTAATTAGTCAGTGGTATCACCACAAGCTAGGAGTAAAGTGAGACAGACTGAGAAAGAGACGGAAAGATTGTGAGGGAAGTAAAGAGAGAGAGAAACAGAGATTAATATTGACAGTTGGGAATCTCCTCTCTTCCTTAATTACCCATGTTTCCCTGCTCTCGTGTGTGTGTTTGAGCGAGAGAGTAAGCTGCTTAGCTCCACTTAACAGAGCGCAGATGCCTGGAGGGTAGAGAGATATCACTTAGGCTAGTACTCACACACAAACACACACACACACAGAAACCGTGGCTCAGTCTCATTCTTAAACACACATTGAGAGCTCTGCTAACAGGCATCTCAATAGTCTTGCTTCCCTTCCCTCTCTGTATTTTAACTTTTTTAAATGTACGTATTTGTCCCTGGTGTTATCTTCTTCTCTCACTCCCTCGCTGCCTCTCTTGTAGAGGGCCCTCCACTGGAACACTTAATCCAGCTCTGCGAGCATGAATATGGGCCACTCCCCTGGGATTTCTTATTGTGTGATGTTAAAATGGAAATGACTGCAGCACTCTGTGATAATTGTGGAACTAACTACTGGCCTGTTTGCGCATATTAATAGGATTGCAAGGGGAAAAATCTAATTAATTGAACAGAAATGTAATTCATTAAACAACATAATTAATGCCAGTTTATGTTTGAGCCGGGCACCAATTTCATCAGCATCAGGAGTGAAACACGGGGCCAAATATCCAATTAATCAGACTTTGTGCAAAAGATGCCATGTATTCACAGGGTTTACACCAGTCACAGTGTGAATACACAGCAAAATGTACAAATAGGCCACTTCACCGGAGGAAAGCAGAAGGCACTTTGCATATTGTTGTTGGTGGATTTCAGGCCATCTGTAATTGAAACCATGTTCTTGGTAAACAAAAAAAATTCCTCAGAAGGAAAGAACATCTCGACCATTAAAGTACAGAAACTAACATTTTCATTGAATTTGTCTCCAGAACACTCTGGTGATTGACACACCGAGGGTGAGGAAACAGACACGGCACTACAGCAGTGTCAAAGAAGATGAGATGCTTGAGTTCTCCGAGCTAGAGAGTGATGAGGACGAACCAAGCAAACCCTCATCCAAACCACGACGGCCCCAGGAAAAAGCCCAGGGCTACCCCCGGTCTGAGTGCTTCAGAGTGGAGAAGAACCTGCTGGTCTACGGGTTAGTCAGATATTCATGTTTTTTGACTCAAAAACCAGAACCAGCAGCAAGAAAATAAATAAGCATGTTTTGCAAAATCTTGAGGATTCCTTTAAATATGCAGTAATAGTGTGGAGCAAAAACCTAAGGAAATTGAAAGGAAGATAAATTGAACTAAAGCCTTTGCAAAGCTTGTGTAAATACTTCCACAGGGACCAGTTAGAAGTAGTAAAATATAAAAGGATAGTGGGGAAAGCAAACCTCATCGATGTAAATAAAAAATTAAACAGACGAGAAGAAAAACTAGTTTAGGATGGAGTCGATGGTTGTTGGTGGAGTTTATCACTGAGCTGATGTATGTGCATGTGTGTAAAAAAAAAAAAAAAAGCACACAAGTTAATGGACACAGACCAACCTATTTAGTAGGTGGAATTCTTTGTGATCAGGGTCATTATCACACAGCCACTAATGAAAGCTGCCTATAAGTACGTTCATGTGCATATAATCAGTATATACAATCACTTGCATACAAAGAGTCCACTGAAGTTAAAACAGTTTTTATAGATAATACTTAAAATCGGATTTATTGAGATTCAGATAATTACAGTTAATTGAGTGTCTATTAATCTGTGCAGTGAGAGGAGAGCATCTCAACTGAGACCTCAACTAGTACATAATAACATCTCAAAGTCTAAGACATTCTACTGCACAGGCAGAGGCAAATTGACACACTTACGACAGATAGTGATTATCGGGCGGACCCATCCATTTTCATGGCTGACTTGGCGTGACTGTGTGTGTGCGTGTGTGTGTAAGAAAGAACAGTGGTGCTAGTGAGATGTCAGCGTTGTTATTGTTACAGTCTAGTCTCGTGGCCTGAGGCTGTAGGACACAAAAACACACTGTCTGACTGGGCCTGTCCTCTCCACTCAGTGCTCTGTTGTCTTTTCCCATCATCCATCTCTCCTCTCTGTCTCCCTCCCTCATCCACCATTTTACCCTGTCTAAAATCATTCGGAGTAAGACTGGTTTACATGGTTCAGTGAATATTGGGAAGCAGCAGTGGAAAAATTTTAGTTGAGAACAAGACAGTCTGAGGGAAGCTGTCCACCACACCAGCCTAAAGGGTCGCTCTCGGGTAGTGGTGGGGAAATTGGACTCGGATTTATGAAACACACACAGAGGGATGCTGGGATCATACTAGTTAGGGTGACAGTAACAGTTAATTTAACAGAGTGGTCGAGTATATGAGCCTTGTATTAAAACTGTGTGATTTCAGAGTGTAGTTTTGTATTCCAAAGCTTCCCAACATGACAGACATTTTAGTTATGATACGTTTTTAGACTTGTATTGTTTTAAAATAACTATGATATCATTATTAAAGGTAGCAAAATTTGTTTGTTATCATGAACATTTAGCATTATGTTATATTAAAAAATGCTAATTTTTTATCTTGGGTGTGCATGTTAATATAAAGTTTTGGGCTGATGTGCACTTTCAAATCCAGTGATTATGTAGTTTTTGAAGTGGTCTTAATATTCTCTTGATAAACATCTCAGTAAACCATGCTAACAATCCAGTGCTATATGTTTTTGCAGAGCTCAAATGCTGAACACTGTTAAACAAATGTTGTTTAGACTGGTTGTATCCATAGGCTAACAGGGTTGTTGCTTCCTGTTTTCTCCATGTCTGTTTGAAGTTGGGGTAGGTGGGGTGACATACTGGCTCATGGTCGATTCAAGCGCCCCCTAAAGGAGGCTGATGTGGAAACAATCTGCCGCGCCCTCCTGGCCTACTGCCTGCTACATTACCGTGGTGACGAGAATATTAAGAGCTTCATCTGGGACCTGATCACCCCAAGTGAAGATGGGACCACCAAGACGCTGACCAACCACTCTGGTAAAATACACACTTAACACTATACACACATAGTATACACTGTATCAGTGCTTAAGCATATAATTTCACACTACTGTCTTGGTCTGTACCTGTATGAGAATATGAAAAGCAACCAAATAATTATTTAATGTTTTTCATTTCATATCAGTTTGTTCTTGTAAAGCTGATATGTGAGTTAAAAAGTAGCAAGTAGAGTTGGGTTGCTTCTAGAGAAGTTAAGATTAACAAAGGCATTTAAAAAAAAACGCTGCATTTCACAACCTCAGTAAGAAGTCTTCAACACTTTTAAGCACATTGGACTAGCTGTTTCTCTAATTGTCACATCCCTTTGCAGATTGTCTAATTTCTAAAAAATTTGACATTTGTCTTATTTACTGTACTAGAGACACATTTCAGACACTATTGATGGTTACTACTGGGCCTCATTCTTAGTTAGTGCCACCTCAGTTAGATAACTACACTCAGTAAAGTTTTGGCTTCATTTTGTTGATGCTGTGCAAGTTGACAAAATGGAAAATAACCTTTGAAATGTTTGATCAAGTTTTACAGCTTGACATTTCTGGAAGCCTTACCATCTTCTCTCTCTGTCCTTCTTTTTTTTTAGGTCTCTCTACCCCAGTCCCTCGGGGCAGGAAGGGCAAAAAGGGAAAGCCACCAGCCCCACCTCCACAGACCCCACGTGCCGATTGGCTGGCCAGCTGCAATCCTGACCACTTACTGCAAGAGGATAGCTACAAGAGACATCTGAAACATCACTGTAACAAGTAAGTTTTTTTTTTCTTGTACACACACACACACACACACACGCACACACACACACACACACACACACACACACACATACACACTTGAAACACTATGGTATCTGTTGGCTAACAATTGTTTTATTATTTGGGGTAATTAACAGTTATGAAAGAACTGTTGGTTAAATAAGTGTTCACATACACACAATAATCATGATACACAAATGTGACTTTAAAACCAACACATGAATAAAAGCGGCATGGGTGATGCTTTCTGAGTCTCACTCTACACTACACTCTTCGTCTTCATCCTCACACGCAGATACACACTCACCCTCGTTTGCTCTGTGGTCAGCTCTCTCTCTCCTGTTGTCAGGGAGATATGCTTCCTTGCCCTCCAGATTCATTTCCAAGATTTTTTTTTTTCTTGAGGGGAAGTTTGTTTGTTTGTGTGTTCCCGCGTGTGTGTTTGTGTGTCTGGCTGGGTGCCAGGCCAGGTGCTAGGCAGGCAGACCTGTTGGAAGTGGGTGAAAGACGCACACAAGCACACATACACACACTTGGGGGTGATTATGTGGTGCCATCTGCTAGGCTGGAGCACAGCGTTGTGTGGCTAATCAGGCCTGGCACATTGATGGATGAGCACACACAGCCTGCCAACAAACACACACATTGCGACTTGTGAAGCCATTGATGCACAAACACACGCACTGGAGAATGAGTTGCAAATGACTTTATACCCAGCCCCCCTTCACTGCCTCTCCAAACTTTCTGTTCCCTCCCTTCCAGCACAGCTTTCTGTCCTTTCCATTCTTCTCCTCTCTGCTCCTCCCGCTCATCTCCTCCTCCCAACCCCCACCTCTCCTGCTCTGTCTTCTGCTCCAAACGTTGTTATTGGCATTAAATTCTGGTGACAAATCTGGTGACAAATGTTTACAGTGAAACAGATCTCCCAGATAACAGCATTTCCAATGTCAGGAGATCAAATCTGACTCTTGTTCTTGAGCTATGACTGAAGTGATTCATTTTACTGGGGGGAGATGCTGCAGGAGTAATTCTGAGGAGGAACATCTGTAATTTGTATCCAGAGAAGATGACCATCTGTTCAATGGAAGTACTAGGGCCAGTGAAATGCTGTAATGAAGTATAGGTTTTTGCAATCAGTATTTTAACAGAATGAATGTGAATAGTTTTAGATCAAAACTCCATGGTCCTGTTCACAGTGCTCTGGCAAAGTGCACCCTTTTCTTATGTACTTTCTCCAGCAAATCCTCCAGTAGAATCAGTGTAGTATAGTATAGTATGAGTATTGTACCCCTTGTAATGTAAGATGACATTATAGCAGAATATATATTTTTTCAACTCTATTTCACAATTTCATTAAGGTGAAACAAAAACTGTCAAAGAACTGTCAAATATGGGTCAGTGTATTTTTTTTATAGGTCAATTAAAACATATTTTTTCGAAAACTCAATGTGAAGACAAGCTGAAATCCTGTTTGCAATTTTGACAGGCAAAACAAAGTTTTTGACTTGTAATGATAGAGTGTACACTGTTTTCTTCTTTGTTAGCAAAATTACTTGCAGCACTGTGTTAGCAGTTAGTTTTTTATATAATTACATATATATTCACAGTTACACAGTTTTATTTGACTATAACCTGTCTTACTTCTAGTTGCAGTTAGCCCATCAGTATTTGCTTTTTTACATTCCTCTGATATGCCAATATGGGGTTAGGTGTGTGGTTTTGGTTTGGCATGCTCATGATAGTGTTTTTTGGTTGGAGATTATCTCAGAACAAGGCTTGTGTGGACATGGACATTACTGCATTGATTCAAGGAAAAGTCAAAAAATGATTCTAAGTGTTAGTTTAAAACGTATTGTTGATGGAACATAAAAGGCAAAACAAGTACAGCACTTGGGAAGTCTACAGCACACTCTTGCTATTGGTTAATGGTCAACATTGTAATCTTCCAAAAAGTAAGCAATTTTAAACATTTTTGAATTCATAGACCAAATCTTTAAAAGGCAAACGTGAAGTATAAAGTTGGTCCTCATTGCTGCGCAACTCACTCAAAAACCCTGCCCCCACTCAGTATCTTGTTGCTGCAGTTGACGACTGCTGGTGACATAACATTAATACACAACGAAGCTCGACCCTTGAACAGAAGACTGTAAGATGCTTTCAACTTTTTTACACTTTTAAAAATGAAAGTCATACATCATTTATCCTAATCTCCAGTTTAGACTGACTTGCAATTTAGACTAAGTACACCAGTATGCTGGAGCAAGAGACTGAAATCAGTGCTCCTTCCCTATTCATTAATGGAAGGATGGATTCTGAATCACATTGGACACCAAAAAAACAGTTTTGTAACCTAAAACCACTAAAGATTTCATTTTACTGGTCAGACAAAAAAACGTAAAGGTCTCGCATTAGGCTCTGGGAAATAATTACCGATATCTTTCACTGGTTTTACATTAAGTGCATGTGTAAAAAAAAATTTTATTTGATTAAAAAGTAAAAATTGTTTTGGTTTATTAAGTTTATTAATGTTTGAAATAATTAACTGCAGCTTTTTTGTTGTTTAAATAAACAAATCTGATCTTTCAAAGAACAGTTTCACAAATTTTCCCTTGTTCTACAGGGTGCTGCTAAGGGTGAGAATGCTGTATTATCTGCGACAGGAGGTCATAGGCGACCAGGCTGAGCGCATCCTTGAAGGAGCCGACTCCAGGTTAGTAAGCAGGGCTCTCTGTAGGGCGAAAAGATGTTTTAATGTGAACATAACTGATACAAATGAAGTTTTGCATGGACAGAAAACAGATCCAGTGCCTTGTTTTTTTGTTGTAAAACTCACAATGACTAAGTTTGGCTTTACAAATATTACTGTCTACAATTTTGGTAACCTTATGCTAATTACAAACTCCAAATAACCGAATAAACTATTCTGTGCACAAGTATTTTTCCTGTAATTCAAGAAACTAGGTGTTTACAGTCAATGGAAAGACTTTCATATATTGAATGCATCATGAAAGTGAGTTGGGAGATGGAAATTTACATGAATATGTGATTAATTATTACTAGGGTGTATTTCTGTCTGTTCTACTGGCCTCTTTGGCATGGATCTAACTATTCTGACAGATACAACACTCAGTTACCATATCAGGGGAAAATTAGCTTTTCATTGCAGTTTTGACCCATTTAGGAGGGTTTCCACATTTTGACAAGCTATTGCTTATTATCATTCTGCACAAGGACTTAAATTACAAGGTTTTGATGTCAAGGTAAACTAAACAGCACACCTTGACTGTTTTCCACATTCTGACATCTCCTTCACTGCATCCTCCTCTGTTGCTCCACACTTTTCTTGCCATCTGTCCATCTCTCCCTTTCTATCTGCAGTGCACTTTATTCTCTCATCATGTCCCATCCCCCTCTCATCACCCTTTCACCCAGATGTGAGTGCATTTATAATGTGGAGCACGTGCACTTCATGTTGATCTCTCCCACTCCCATCCCTCCCCCCTCTTCCTCCCTGCTCTTAATGGCTACTGTGACAGACCCCTGTGTGTGTGTGTGTGTGTGTGTGTGTGTGTGTGTGTGTGTGTGTGTGTGTGTGTGTGTGTGTGTGTGTGTCAATGCATGCCAGACGTGAGCATACGGGGTGCCATCGTGCCAACATATGCCAGGGGGATTTAGCATGCCAGTCTTGGCGCGCACGTTTATGTGTGTGTGTTGCCAAGGCCGGGCATGCTGCTGTTTGCAGAGATAAGGGACTGTTTCCCCGGTTTCTTCTCTCCTCCTGTCACCCTCTGTCTTTCTGTCTCCATTGTGTATTATACCCTTTCTCTAGAACTAGCTGGAAACACCATTTTCTACTTTCTTGGAGAATTTGGGGGAGGGGGCAGTAAACTTAAATGTTAAAATGTTTTTCTTTTTGTCATATCCATGCATGGAGAGTTCTGCTCCTTAACAAAAAACTGATAATGGTTGGTCTCAATATTAAAAAATCAGAAAAATCTGTCAGCGCATCACCAAGTTCTATCATCTCAATTCTGGCATCATTACGATTTCTTCAATGTGGATATATTACTCAAGTTACCATAACCTAGTAAAATAGTAATAGTAAAGTAAAATACATTGATACAATTTAAAACTGGAGACCGTTGTGCAGTTGGATCACACTAGCCACAACACGTCAATATGTTGACATGGCTAGGGGGGTAATTACCAGAGACACCACGAAACGATATCATCATGATATTGTGATATGCTGAGAATTGCAATATTAGGTATTGTGTCAAATTAAGACTTTTTTGCCTTTTTCAACTGCAAATGTTGCCCACAACATCAATTTTGACAGCATTTTTTCCATTGCTAGTAATACCTTTGTACCTAGACAGTCAGCATCAGTCAGTCCACCAGCCAGTGGACTGAGGTGTCAGTAGATTTTTTTAAAATTCTAGTACACATAAATTTGAGTTTATATTTTCAACAGGAATTAAACATTTATGTGATAAAATATCGAT
>JAPZDV010000004.1:1925182-1981766 GCA_029814665.1 Acanthurus lineatus | reverse complement strand
AAATATCGATATTTGGTGTCTGAATCCACATAATATCACCATGCAAAATATTGAAATATTTCACTGTATCAATTTTTTGCCAACACCCTTAGACATGAGTTGGACCACACCCATCTTTAGACTCTACATTTGCTTTAGTTTTAAATAGGTTTGTTTTTAGATTCAGATGAGTTATGCTTGCAGTGGTTAATTAAGCCTTGAACTGCAAACCTTAAGTTGTGATTTGCTGCAGAGATCTAGTAAAGCCCTCTGAAATGTCATTTTTGCATCATAATGTTGTGCAAACCACTTTTCTGGTTATTTTTCATAGTTATAACTTGAAAAAAGAAGCAGAGATTCTGACCATATTTTACATTTGGTCAGAATCTCTGCTTCTTGATACAGAATTTTTGACACTAATCTTGGGGGTTTCCCTTGTTCAGACCTTCCATGCTGCCTAGTTGAAAATGAGTGTGAAGTGTCCAGGTTTCAGAATTTTTAGCTTCTTGTTGCAACATCCATAATTGTAGCATTAGAGTCCACCAAAAGCTCATTGCTTTTGCTGATACTGAGCTTCACACGATTGTCTTTGCAGCATGTGATTAAGCTCCCCATCTGCTGTCTGCACTCCTCTACAAAAACATCCTTTAAATAAAGAGCCATTTCACAATAGTGATTACCTCAATTTTACCAAAAAGTAAACTCAATACCACTTTAAATCCCTATGTAGACCTCATAGCAAATAATTTGTGAACTTCACTGGTTTGCGGAAGCATTCAACTAAAAGGCAACAATTCTAGTTACACTCATACACTCATACACACATCTAGAAACTGACATTGATGGGTACGGTTTGTATAATTAATTTTGAAAATATTTTCCTTTTTGCAATTTTAGTTATTTCATTGTCAGTACTCAGTGGTTTTAATATTGTAGAATAAAGGTTGAAAGGATGTTACACTTCTGGTCAAAAATTGACAGTCAAAATCATAAATAGTCAGAAAATTATCTGGGAGACATCATTGTATTCTAAGTCAAATATCTGGTTCCACAAACACCAAAGGGACCAAACTAACTTCATTAAAATATACTTTATGAACATTTGAGAGAAATAAACAGGCAGTTAACCAAACTTTTAGTAGTGGACATCATTTCTGAGCTTGTGGACAAAACCATATCAATACCAGAAGTGTAAACCACAAGCCTGAAAGATCAGTGTCAGTCTCTGTACCTACTGGAATCCCACAGGGTGTAGATGCTGCCTCACTGTCAGTGATTGTTGACTCTTGGTATGAGTGTAGTGCTGCACATAGCGCCTCTCAAATGGTTAAAATGTATAATGAAGCCCAGACTTGTTTATCCTAGCAGTAACTGGTTCAGAGAACATCTATGGCAATGATTTTGGACAAAAAAGGTATATTATTTTATTGACATTTATTTTACTCACGTTATTCTGCTACAGTTACTACATTTTGATGTATCACCAGTCTTTTTTAAATGTCTCTATGGATTTTAAATAATTTCTCTCATCCACAGTATTTTTTAAACACTGCAAAACTTAACTGAAGAAACCCATGAGCAGAGTATAAATCACATTAGAAAACTTTGCCAGCACATTAATGCTCCTCTAATATTTTGGATATTTTTTTTTATCTCTGGTTGGCAGCTAACAGCTTGTAAAATCAGATTACAACACAGATGGCTCGTAATCTGATTTCTTTTCCTCTGTATTTCTCTTTTCCTCATTGAAATATGAGACTGATGCCTAACTGAAGCCAACTGAACATACACAAACAATTTAGTTTGATTATCAGTGATTTGATATGTTTATCTCTAACACAGTGAGCTCGATATCTGGATTCCCCAGCCGTTCCATGCTGAGGTCCCAGCTGACTGGTGGGACAGCGAGGCCGACAAAGCCCTGCTCATTGGTGTTTTCAAACATGGTAAGAAACACACACCAGAATCCTCACACACTTCCTGCAAATACATATCTAAATCGTCCACCATGTCAGCTAAAACACAGTCAATATAAAATGTACATCATTCTCTCTCTCTCTCTCACACACACACACACACACACACACACATAACATGTCAGTGTCTTCGGACGTGCTCACAGTCTCGCTCCAGTGGCCCTCACCTCAGTGGGCATCATGCAAGCAGTCACATACACATCATATTAAGACTGGGTGAGGGTGCACACACAACCATCCCACCCACTTCTGCTGCCACCTGTTGATTGGTGTTGCTATGGTGATAGCGGTACGCAGCTGGCAGGCTCAGTGTGCCATCGCGAGTGTGATTGATGACTGCTTTCACTATTGGCTACAAGTTTGTGTATGTGTACATGTCTTTTCTGCCGTGGGTTACAGATGTTAATGTGGTTAAACAACCTAATCTCAAAGTTGAAATAACTAAATCTTCCCTCTTGGTTAGCTGCTAACCTGGTTGTTTGGATTGTTGTTTGGATTGTTGTTTGAATTAGTTGCGATAATCTCCAAGTGACCCACCTTTGGTGGCTGATCGAGTGACTGAATGAGACTTTCATTGAAAGACCAATGAGGCCGAAGTCATGTGTGTGCTGTGGATGGAGACCCTCATTCATATTAATTTAACATAATTGTCATAATTTTATCATCATTGCCACCCTCTATGATTCAATTAGAACACAAACACACACACACACACACACACGTGCACCAAACATGCACACACAGGAATACAAAAGGGCTCACCCATACTTAATCATAATCCTCATTCACCAGGGAGGCCCTTGGGGAAGACTAACACACACATATACACACATAGTGAGCTTTGTGTGTGGACACACACACAAAACAATGTGTCACATACATCGAAAAATGATGGCCTATAAAGGCCCTGATGATTAACGTTTGGCTGCAGGCGCGGAGGTATGTGTGGTGTGTGTGTGTGCGCGCATGTGTGAGTTTATGTGTACGACAGAGAGACAGTTAGAAAAATGTGTCATATCTATCTTAATTGAAATGTGATCGAGAGAAGAAGGAAGTAGGAATGAATAAAGGTTAAAGAAGAGGTGGTGTAATTACGTTATCATGGTTCTCCCTGCTCTTTTTCTTGTCCCTTCTCTTTCACTGTTCTCTCCTGGTTTCTTCTCTCCTCCACTCCTCCCTGTTTTTTCCTATCCTAATTTTCTTTTTTCCCCTCATCCCACCCACTCCTTTGCATTTTCCTCTCATTCCTCCCATTTTTCCTTCCCGCTTTCCTCTTGCCTTCCCGATGTGTCTCAGTAGGATCTGCACATTCTAATCTGTTCTGCCTGAATGCCCCTAACGGACAAACACACACACAGTTTCTCACACCCACTAGCTCACTTTCACAGACGCCATGACACACACACTTTTCCTCCTCATTCTCTCTCTCTTTCTCTTTCTCTCTCTCTCTCTCTCACTCTCTCTCTCTCTTTATCTCTCTCTCTCTCTCTCTCTCTCTCTCCCTCCCTCTCTCTTTCTCTCTGACACAAATGAGCACCTGCAGGCTCACTTGGATAAGCACACACATACAGAATGGAGGCGAGTGTACACCACTCACACACACATACACACACAAACCCAGGCTGTCTGTCTTGTCAGCAGCTGGCTCCTGGGGTCTGCCCTTCTGCTGCTGTTTTTGTCTACTCCTTCATTTAATATTGGATGCTGTGTATGTGTTAAAGAGTGTGTGTGCTGGACTGTGTAGCATCATGTTTGTCCAGAAGTGAGCAAGAAAAGCACAACTTTTTTTCACCCTTCTTTATAGGAGTTTGCCTTTAGCATGTGTGTTAGGAGAGACTACGTGCGTGCTTGCACCTGTCTGTGCATGTGTGCACAAGTGTGTGTTGTATCAGAAAGGCTGATACTTTTGAAGCTGCATTGACTCTTAACTGATTGCTGTCGATTACAATCCGCTTAATAGAATCTACACATCAAGACATGGTTTCCAAGCTTCAAAATTTTTGTATTTTATCCTAAATTTCTTTTTCTCTTGCTCTTCAGGCTATGAGAAGTATAACTCAATGCGAGCTGACCCCACCCTGTGTTTCTTGGAAAGAGTGGGCATGCCGGACGCCAAAGCTATCGCCGCTGAGCAGAGGGGCTCCGACATGATGGCAGATGGCGCCGAGGGGTAAGAGAGCAGGCTTCACTCACCAAAAAGCAGCTTCTCAGCTCCCCCTTCCCTCAAGTATTATTTTGCTCTCTTTTTAGTCTTTTTTCTGTGTCTGATTTGTCACATTTTAATACAATTTAACCAGTCTTCTCTTACTTTTTCACTCTTAACACTCAGCTTTTAACAGTGCTTGGTTCATATTCAGGTCCTAAGAGTCTCAAAAATTATTTTTATTTAAAGAAAAAATACAGATGAATTATCCAGTTTCTCCAGAATATGCAAATGGAAACGGGTGTAAGGCCACATGTATCCAATATTTGTTTAAATACTGCTGCAAACTTTTGTTTGTTTTTTGAATGTTTTGCCTTATACTGAACTGTACTTATTGTAAGTCATTGATAATAACTAATATATGAAATTTAAAAGTCGATGTATTCATGAATTAAATATCTTACATTCTTTGCATGTCCCTCAAATGTTAATAGTGAGGACGAGGATCCAGAATACAAACCACTACGGATGCCCTTTAAAGATGACATGGATGACTTTACCAACTCTCCACTGGATGACAAAGATGACACTGTGGAAGGTGAAGCTGAAGGTAAACTTTTAATTTATTCAGAGACAAAGGGAGGGTAAACTTTCTCTGTGGAGAATCTTATAATGTGTTTTTGGTAATAAAACCATGCAGTAGCTTTTAAACACCATCCAAAACGGCCCTATAAAACTCAGCAACAACAGCTCCGTTGGTTGCTGCTCATTCACAGCCCAATGAAAATAATACAGGCTTAAAATTCGTCGAGCTTATACTCTCTCAACTAGTGGTGAGATGAGAACCTATCATTTTTCTCCTTTTTGTTCCTCATTTCCTCACTTCTCCTCCCTGTAGCAAAATCAGGTGAAAATGGTCAAGCTGTGCCCACTGTAGGCGGAGCTTCAGGCTCCAACGAGCGACTCTATTGGCCAGCAGCCTCCGCCCTGACTGCCCGTTTGCGCCGCCTCATCACAGCCTACCAGCGCTCGAACCGCAGAGAGCAGCTCCGCCAGGAGGCCCTCAACCGGCCTGATGGTCGCAGACGACGACGCAGGGAGTTCTTGCCTTCCATTGCTATGGTTACCGATACAGGAGGAGGGGCAACTTACATTCAAGATGGAGCAGGGGTGTTCATGACAGAAGGAAGCCCTTATCTGGCTAAAGGAAGTGCTTATTTCACCAAAGGTGGACAGTTCATGTCAGAGGCATCACCAGTAATGACTGCCAGCTCCCTGATGGCTGATGGAGCTATGTACTACAAGGAGAGAAGACAGAGGTAGTGTTGCTTTTAATGCCATGTGATCCCATCATTTAACAATACATAAGTATATGTAATTAAAGGGTGACCTTCACAAAAAACAACAAAAAAACGTTACATTTGCAAGAGATAATCAAGTGCATTACACGTGATCAGATATGTGTGTTGTGTTTTGTTTTCTTAAAATAAACTTCTTCTGACACTTGTGTTTTCTTCCCTTGTTAGATGGACTCGCCGTGAGGAGGCTGATTTCTACCGTGTAGTGTCCACATTTGGAGTAGTCTTTGACACCCAGCGTCAGAAATTTGATTGGACACAGTTCAGGGCCTTTGCTCGGCTGGACAAGAAAACAGATGAGAGCTTGGAGAAATATTACTACTCATTCATTGCCATGTGTAAACGGGTCTGCAGAATGCAGGTCAAGACTGAAACAGGTAAGAGGAGACGCTAGGCATAAAGACAGATTTTCACCATTGTGTACAGTGCAGTCTTTCAGTTGCAAAAATAACAGGTGAAAAGTTTTCTAACATCAAGTTTTCAGTAATGGTCTTATCAAGGACTGCCTCTGTCTTTTACCTCACCAGAACTCCCAGACCCAACACTGATCATCGATCCAATCACAGAAGAGCGTGCTTCACGCACGCTCTACCGCATTGAGCTGCTCCGTCGTATCCGGGAGCAGGTCCTTCCCCATCCACTACTCTCTGAGCGCCTCAAGCTCTGCCAACCCTCCCAGGACCTCCCTGAGTGGTGGGAGTGTGGTCGCCATGACCGGGACCTCCTCTTGGGGGCCTCCAAGCACGGTGTAAGCCGGACAGATTACCACATCTTAAACGACCCTACCTTGGCCTTCCTAGAGGCTCACCAGCGCTTCACCAGCCAGCGAGGAGCTGGCCTCTGCATTGGAGCCCAGGGAGAGACCCCCAAAGCTGGGATGGGCACAGTGGAAAACAACCCTGCACCCCTTCTCACCCCTACAGAAATGGCAAGTGCTGCTGCAGCAGCTGCCAAAATTGCAGCTACAGAGGAGGAGGGAGAAGGGAAGGAGGTGAAGACAGAGGAAGAAAAAGCAGAGATAGAGGTGAAAAAGGAAACAGAAGAAGGAGATACCAATGACAAGACTGAAAGCAAGACTGAAACTCCTGATAACCAGAAGGAAAATGAGGGAGAGGTCAGAGAAGGGAAAGATGAAGCCGCTGCTTCTCCTAAGAAGGAGGTACAGAATGAAGAGAAGGCCCAGCCAAAACAAGAAGTAGAGGAACAAGAAGAACAGAAAGAGGGAGAAGGAGAGAAGACTTCCAGGCCAGTAGATGACCAAAACAAAGACTTAACAGAAGAGAAGAACAGTGTGACTCCAGTTGACACTCTTGGGGACCAGGAGGAGAACAAGACTGAGCTCTCAGAACATCTGGACTCCTCACCTAAAACACAGCTGGGTCACAAGACTGCAGAGGAAGAAGACAGCGAGGAGAAGGACAACCCAGAGTCTCCCAAATCTCAAAAGTCAGCTGACACAGAGAAAAGCCCAGAGGAGGAAGACGAAGAAAGGATGGATGAAGATGACAAATCAGAGAAATCCTCTCAGGCTGAAGGTAAGGACTATGGCATTGACTTTAATTTGGTGACAGTCAGTGATGGTCTTTAGCAGAGACAGATCTCAAACTCTTGATTTGGTTTAACAAGTTTTTAATCTAGCCTCCTGTTTCCTGTTGCTGACCTCACATTCGGTCACAGGGTTATTTCTGGTGTTTCCCCTCATGACTTGGCAGTGTTTTAATGAGTCCAAGTTCCAGAGGCGAGAGAATAAAATTAGTTTGGATCCCCTGACAATGATTTGGAAAGCCTTTTTTAACTAAAAGTGGCTACATCACTTTCCCTTTCTCTGCACAGTGAGTGCTGCGTCAGAGCAGAAGAACTTTGATGAGGAGAGTATCGCATCTGTGAGCACATCGGCCCAAAACGAAACCAGAGATGGGTTCTGTCCCGATGACCTGCCAGAAACCTCAGCCCTGCAGGCCTTACAAGATCGTGCCTATGGCTTCTCATTCTGGCCCAAGGTGAGTCTCAAATAATAGCCAGCATGGACAAAAAAAGCCATCCCTTTGTAAAAGCTGACCAAAAATCATCTACTTGTAATTTATAATCCAGTCAGTCTTCTGTTAATGACACTTCTTTTCTAGAATCATCCATCACCTCTCTCTTTTCTCTCCACCCTTCAGGATCGAGTGATGATCAACAGGATGGATAACATCTGCGAGGCCATCCTGAAGGGCAAGTGGCCTGTCAACAGACGCCACATCTTTGACTTCCCTAGCAACCTGTTGCCAGGGCATGGCTCCACGGTAACCACAACCGCCGTAGCCACAGCGACCGAAAGCCCACTGCAGAGGCGGAGCCTGGCCGAGCTGACCATGGCTGGCATCCATACTCCTTACAGTGGGAGTGAAGATAAAACACTATCACCACAGGTTCATGTGAGTGTTTGTGCACATTAACACACACATATTTTTTTGTTGTTGTCAACTTTTCTGACAGGGAGAAACCTGAGTGATTAGTTATTGTAATATGACAGGAACAATTTTAAGGTACATTGCAGTTTTACTTGTTAAAACCCTAGAATTAGCTTCTAAGCATCCTGGTCTTGTAAATATGGTTAATGCTGATGTCATCAGTGCTCATCATGTTATCAGCAGCAATTATGTGTCCAACTTCTCAACAAAGTCCTGTGGCAACGCGCAGGGGTAACTAATGGCCTAATGTTGCAGGAGGACGCTCTGAGCCTAACGGTGCCTCGACAGAGGAGGAGGAGGAGGAGAAAGATTGAGATTGAGGCTGAGAGGGCAGCCAAGAGACGTAATCTGATGGAGATGGTTGCTCAGCTGAGAGAGAGCCACGCTGCTGCAGAGTCCCAGAGCCAGGCTATAGACCTTACCAAGGTGCTCACATGCAACTCACACTACCTCAGCTCAGTCCATTAGCATGAATCCTCATCAGAAGCTGCATTGCTAAGCTCACTCAGCAGTTAAACACCTCATAATTTTAAGTGGATTAACCAAACCAGATCTGGTTTCTTATTCAGGGTATGCATCATCACCACAAAGCCACTCCCTCATTGGCTGGTTTTCCTGGTGCCCTTGTGACAAACTCCTCCCTCAAAGCCCAGATGGAGTTGCTGCAGCAAGCCCCTCCCACTGGACACAGAGCCAATGGTTCACTGGAGGCTGACCTGCCCATCATGAGGAGGAGGCGGGGCCGCAGGAAAAATGTGGAGGGCTTAGAGCTGCTGTTCATGGGCAACAAGAGAGCAGGAGGGGTATGAAGTGTTTGTTTGTTATGGCTGGCAGTAAAGTAGTGAGAATTTCCCAAACAGTAAAGACGGTTCAAGTTAATTTATTGAATATGTTTTAGCTTCTGTCTAATTCTGGGTCCCTCTTGGACATTTAGGATGATGCTGAGGAGACAAAGGTTTCAGGTGCAGAAGGGGTTCAGGGTGCCGCTCGTGCCCACAGACCCCTCACCGTGCCTGAGCAGAGCCCCAGTGCTAGGTCTCTTGCCTCCGGTGGTCTGGAGGATGAAGAGGCAGCAGTTTCCAACAAAGAGCTGGGAGAGTGGCTGAGGCAGCACCCTACATACACCATGGACATGGCTGGATTCCCACCAGTATGTTAAACTTCCATTTAATTTATTTATTTATCTTAATATTTTTTCTCCTCACCTTTAGTTCTGTTTTAGTCTGAACCATAAAACTCTAAACAAGATAAAATTTCTTACTAGTTTTCTTCTTGTTAATTAATTTTTGCTTTCTCCTTGTTCAGATGTCTTTCTCTACAGCACTAATTTTTACATCTATCTGTTTTTCTCAATCCTACAACAGAAGAGCGAGGATTTACTTCTGTCTCAGTTTTCTAAACCCAAACAGAAGCGCCATCGCTGTCGTAACCCCAACAAGATTGACATTAACACCTTGACTGGAGAAGAGAGAGTGCCTGTGGTCAACAGACGCAATGGACGCAAGGTAAGTTTACACAGATCAGGTTGTCAATGTTGTCTACCCTGCAAGCTGAAACTGCATTTTCACATGAATCAATTTTACAAAAAAAAACTAATTTCATTCTGCCATTCCTCAGATGGGTGGGGCCATGGCTCCACCAATGAAAGAGCTTCCCAGATGGTTACTGGAGAATCCAGAGTTCTCTGTTGCCCCTGATTGGACAGACATCGTCAAACAGTCGGTTAGTAACAAAGAAAAAAAATTTCCTATTTTAATAATTTTATTAATTTCCCTGCTCTTTGACAAAATGTTTCGAAAGAAATTGTTGGTTAAAAATGAAAATAGTTGCATTCTTGATTATTCTTAATTCTTCTGGGCCCATCATTTCCAAAGTGCCAGCTTCGGGTTTCATTGTAAATTAAGGTTGTATTTTAACTTGGATCTTTGTTCACTCAGGGTTTCCTCCCAGAAGCCATGTTTGATCGTCTTTTGACCGGCCCAGTGGTCAGGGAGGAGGGTGTCCGTCGCCGTGGACGACGACCCAAATCTGAGATTGCTAAGGCAGCGGCTGCCGCTCAAGCAGCAGCAGCGGCTCAGGCTGCCCAGGCATCACTGGCCACCGCTGCTTCATCTGCAGGTACAAAACTGCTCAAGCAATAAGTCATTGCATATGAACGAAGTTAGACAAAAAAAGTCACGTTTGTTGCAGTAATTTAATTTCCTTTACATTACTTTACATACCCCCCTTTTTAGCAATTTCCTAATAAACATCATTTGTGTAAATGATGGGTGCCATTTGCTTGACAGCAGTAAGTGCATGTGTTAGTGCTAAAAGATAAATGCTTGCTTTTCTTTATTTCTTCCTTTTTCTTTTTTTTTTTTTTAACTCTGCCAATGTGTTTGTCTGTTTCTGTGTCTTTAGGAGGCATCAACCCTCTGGTGTTGAACAGCCTGTTTGGTGGGATGGACCTGTCCTCCCTCCAGAGCCTTCAGTCTCTCCAGTTGGCTGCTGGTCTGATGGCCTTTCCTCCAACCACCGACCCCAAGCAGGCGGCGGCCAGTGCTGCAGCCGCCTCCATGCTGCCCCTCATGCTGCCCGGCATGGGAGGCCTGCCTAACATGGCCGCAGCCCTCCCTAACATGTTTAGCCTAGGTGGGCTGTTTGGTGGTAATCTGGCGACCGCCGCTGCATCTAACTCCACTGTTGCCACAGCATCAGGTAACACCAATGGATCAATGGAGGGAGAGAGTGATGAGACAGTGACAACAAAGAGGAAGAGAGAGGAAAAAGAAGATGGAGAAGATTGTGAGGAGGTGGGAGATGACGGTGAGGAGGAGGAAGCTGAGGGAAATGAGGGAGGAATCAAGAAGGCAAAGAAGAAGGTGGAAAAAGATGGTGAGGGAGGGTCAGAGAAAAAAGAGAAATCAGGTAATGATGTCAGCACAGCTTCTCAGATCCCATCTGCTGATTCGTCTGCCGAGGCATCCATCAATGGCGACGCAGCAGCTCTCTTAGCTGCAGCTGGCATGTCCGCCAATTCTCTGGCTTTTAACCCCTTCCTCCTCTCCACCATGGCCCCTGGCCTCCTCTACCCCTCCATGTTCCTACCTCCAGGCCTCGGGGGGCTCAGCCTCCCTGGCTTTCCCACCGCCTCCACCCTGGCCGAACTGCAGAGTGCCATGGCTGGAGCGCTGGGGGGCAACGTCGTGACCGCAATACCCCCAAGAGATGTGGAGGAGAAGAAGGGGGAGCTGAAAGCAACAGTGGAGGAGGAGGACGAGGAGGAGGAGGAGGAGGAGGGAGGAGAGAGTGACTTGGTGGAAGAGAAGGAGGGAGGCGGAGAGGAGGAGGTGAGGGGCGAGGATTCAGCCCCAGCAGATAGAGGGAATGGAGGAGAGGAGGAGGAGGAGGCAGCGGCATCCCCACAGAAGGACAAGAGTGACTGAAATAAAACACAAAACTGACTGACCTTGGACATTTCCTCACCTCTGACCTCCCTAACTCCTCCCCCTCACCACGTTTACACGCCTCCACAAGAAATATCCAAACTATTATGAATCCTGTTTTTTTTTTTTCCTTTTACATTGTTGTTAATGATTTCTCTCACTTTTTATTGTTTATTTTTTGGCCAGGTATATTTACTATGCGTCAGAGAGGACGAGGTGTGTGTTTTAAGTTAAATCTCTCTGATCGATAGTGTAGTCAGGGATAATCCTCACAGCCGCTCGTTCTGGGCTCGGCTCCTCTTCAAAGACTGTTTCTTTCTCTCTGGTTGGCCTGTGTGCACCGTGAGCCGTGCACCCACGCTTTTCTCTCCAACCATCCCTCAAATAGGACTTCACAAGGTTCCAATAGTACTATTATTATTATATTATTGTTGCTGCTTTCAGCTCTCAGATCTTTATTTTTTATTTTTTTGCTTCCTCCTTCTTCGTCTGGACTGTTTGTTGTTGTTGGTTATTGGCAGCATCTCATCATAAAGAGGAGAAGCGCCTGCTAGTGGCGCTTTTTCAAATACCAGTTCTCAAAAAACAGCATTACAGCTAACTTGGCTGTCTGTCTGACAAAGCTGCTGCGTAATTGTGGGTAATGGAGTTGATTGAGCTGTTCTGTTTCAGAGCAGGTTTTAAGTTCTCACATATCAGACCAGGTAGACTCTGAGGAGGAAAAAGAAACCAGACTGGCCTAAAACTCAGTCTCACACACTGACTACCCCACACACACATATCCCAACACATACTTGATCCTCAGCTGCGCACACATGCACACTCAAACATTTCGTTCTTTTGGAGTCCACCACTACACACACACACTAACCCCCTCAACCCTCTCTTTTATGTGACTGTTTCTGGGAGGACTCACCCCTGCAGCTGTTTTCTTTTTGAGTGTATGTGTGTGTGCTGGTGTGCGTGCACACTGAACCAATACTGTTAAACTCAGTCCCACACTGTTTGAATACCAGTCTTGAATCTTTCCACTGCCACAAATGAATCCTGTCTCTCTCTCTTTTCGAGGCGGCCGGTTTTGGCTCAGGAGTGGCAGGCGGGCTGGGTCTGCCACCAATCGAGCCTTTTGATTGGTCCAATTCATTCCGCCAAAACCAGTCGTCCCCGTTTGGAGGTTTCTGTGAATGGGTTTAGAGCGGTGGTCCACACAGGGATATGTTTTTTCAGGTTTATTCCTTTAGAGGGGGCACATGAGATGGTTGATTTTTTTTTTTTTTTTTTTTCCCGGTCGCTGCCACATAAAAATCCTTTATTTTTGTTTTTTATTGTTTTCATTCAGATCCTCATAGTTTCAGACCAAGTGCTGCTCCCTAGCGACCTTCTCTTTAAAGACTGTTTCTCTAGTCACACACACTGACACCAGGCCTGGCCAAAACAGGACTGAGACACATTTTCAACAGAGTTGGAAATTCACTAGTTTCTAAATGAAGTTCAACTCGCTAAGTAAGTTTTGAATACTTGAAAAGTGCAAGTGGTGCTTGATTTGTTTGCATTTGTGAGGTCCTTTCACCTGTCGGGGATTAATCAAGCACCACAAGTGTTTCAAATATTTGAAAGTACATTCAAACACACACTGGCCAGGTCTTATTAACATTTGCTATCACAGCCAGCCCAGCAGGTGCAGGGAGAGAGAACAGGGACAGATGGGGAGAGATCAGTTAAGGCCCCCTGGAAGACGCCTCCCCCTCAGACCCTCGTTCCCCTCTGTAATGCTGAGACAGCAATAACCAAGGCAGCTTTTGAATGTTCCAACATCACTCTCCCACCACACATACACACACAGGCACACACTATATGAATAACCACAAGTGTCGTATGAATAGAAAAACAAACTAAAACTGTAAATGACAAATAAGTACTGCAATCAATTTTGTCTCACTCTGTTCCTGTTGATGCACTGGTGTTAAAGAGTTAAAATAATCAGGTACCTTTATTACTTAGCTACTTTTCTTGAAAAAAAATGGACTTTTTGTTACTTTTAGCCAGCAAGCTGAAGAGCATTACCTCAAAATTCTTATCTAGCCTTGAAGTTTACAGACATACCATGTAAATGTTTTTTTTCCTCTTTTTTTTTTGGTGTTTGTCGTTTTGTTTTGTTTTTTGAAAACATCATGTATGATGAATTGTAGCTATGATGCTTTTAATAAAAGTGAATCATGATATTCGCCTAGGAAACCAAACCTCAGCTTGCATTTCATTATTTGTTTCTCTCTACTTGGATTTTCTTCACTTGGAACATTTTAGATTTTCTTACAGTGCCCTAAAGTGCTGCTAGTGTTTACCATTACTATTATTTTACTAAACCATAAAAAAAGGTCAAACATCATGGTTGTTAAGTTCTTTAGCTTAGTCACTACCTGGTTCTCCTCAATCTGCTTCCCTGGTAGAGGTTTTAAGACTTAGGTGCGCCTCTACAGGGGCTTGTGGTAAAGACATGGAGCAGAGATTAAATGCACTTGTTCAGGTGTGCAATTTACACTTTCCATCTGCTTTCACTACACTTTTCCAAATCTGCTCAAAAAAATCCAGTACTTGCCCATCATACTTACTTAAAGAAAAGGGACTTTTAAACAGAAAGTTTAGCTTTAAAGTTTTGCCCGATGGTTCTATGGTCAAAACAAAAGTAATTTGTATTTGTTGTAAATGTAAAAGGGCAGGGTAAAAAATTTGCAATTAATTTGCAATTAATCAGGACAACTCAGGACACTAATGCAATTAATCGCGATTAAACATTTTAATCGACTGACAGCCCTTTTTATATATATATATATATATATATCTCAATAAATACAACTAAGTATTAACTTAGACACAAAGCAGATTGTAGTTAGTTAACAAACTATTTGATGACATCGAAATGGGGCCCAGTGTCACATTTTAAAAACCTGTACTAAGAGATTGCAATTTTTGGTTCTTCATGGAAATTAGTACTACAGCTATTGATTATCATCATCATTTTCTCCATCAAGGGTTCATCTGTAAAAAGTCATAAAACTAAAAGATGCCCATTATGCCCCAGGGATCATGGTGGTGTCCCAGAATGATCTTAAAATTGTTTAATCAATGTATTCCGTGCTTAAATTAGTCAATTTTGTTCAAAAAAGGGACTGCTACAACTATTTGGTTATCAAAAAACTTTCAGTAAATTGACAAATCAGTCTATTAACAAAATCTGTTCCATCTGTCTCACCTATCATTGGTGCCCCGGTTTGAAAAACTCATAGAACCAGTGAGCCCAAATGCCATGGATAAGCTTAGTTAACCAAAGCACCTCATAGGTTTTATTATTGATGGCTTTTTAATGAAGTCTACTTTTTGTTAAACTACCACACAGTTTGCTTTAAGCCACTTATCTGTAATATCTGCTGCTCTTAATACATCAGTTCATGTGAAAAAAAAAGAAAAACTGTTCTTTCGCTCAGAGCACCATTTCTATGCCGAACTTAAGGACTGAGGAAGGATGTTTTTCTTATGACCCTTTACAATCATTTATACTCTGTACCAGCATTTTAACCATGCAGAAGCAAAATGTGACTGTAAAATGAGTAGTGTAAAAAGAGTTGTGAAGTTAATTGTGGACAACATAAGGAGCTGCACTGACTGAAGGGTGAGATCTTATGCTAACAATCTTACTCTGACATTTGATATTCATATTTTAGAGGTGATATTGTTGCTAATGGGCTCAGAGGCAAGAAGGCTATGTTAAAAGAACAATGTTGCATGACTGCTTTCAAGAGTCTTAAAGGCCTGTCAACGCCCCCTAGAGGCTGAAATGACCATTACATATAACTTGACCTGTGAAAATAAACCCAGCTGGTTAGATTTGGATATTGTGGTTAAATAACAATATGTGTCAGCAATAAAGAGGAAAACAGTAAGAGTGGTACCAGCATTTCAGGTCAAATGGAGGTGAAATAAGAGAACAGGAAATGGCCAGGATCTGTGTGTGTCTTTGTGCCTGCAACACTTCAGCCAGCCATCAGAAATGGCCTCTCTCCCACTGGAGCTGCTGACAAAACACAAGCTGACAGCTAGACCCCACTCTGTGTGTGTGTGTGCGCGCGCGCGTTTGTCTGTTTGTCTGTCTTGTCTGTCCGTGTGAGGGAAACCGGAATGGACAATGTGTGAGATTTTGGCTGTTCTTTTCTTTTACCTCGAAAGTACCAGCTTCAAGCTAAACTCATGCATTTCATTTAAAGACATAGTGGCATGTACATAGATGAATATAAGTATTATGTGTTATGAATGTCTCTGCTCAGTATAAGTGCTTAAAAGCAATTTTTTAGACTAACGGTCTACCTGAGAAGCTGTTAGTTGTTGTGCAGTAGCAGATGCATTACATAAAGATATGCATTTAAGTGCACACTTACTGCATGAGGACAATCCAAAAAATGGTGTCCAGAAAATGCTGCGTTAATACAAGCTCCAATCATTCATTGGTTGCTGTTTGATTGGAGAAATACTTGAGGGTGCTGGAAAAAACAGAGCCAAACAGATGCCTGCCTCCTCTGTTTTATCACTGGTTGGTTATGTTTTTAAAGTTATTTTACCTGAATGTTCATAATACCTTGAGCTAAATGTTAGCATGTTCACAACAACAATGCTGCCATGCAAATATTAAAACAGGTTAACAATGTTCATGTCCTACTTTAGCATGTTTGCTTTCTAACATTTCTAATACACATAAAACCTTAAGAGCAGCTGAGGCTAATGTGAATGTCATCTGTTTTGCAGGTATTTGGTCATTAAGTAATGTGATAAAAACTTTTATATTTGTCCTAATGGTGGCACTAGAGGGAAAGTCAAGATAGCCAAAGTTGGCAGGATTTAACATTTGAAAACTATTAATGTGCATAAAAAAAAAATGATTTAAAAATTGTTGAACTATGAACAAACAATGGATAGATTAGGAGACTGATGTTGACGTCCTTGGAGCCCAGCTGCAGGCATCACTAAAAGAACAAGGTCCAACTATATGTTTTTTGTTTTGTTTTTTTCTCCTGAATTCGAGCACTGGTGTATCTGTCCCCCATTATCCAACAACCTGCCACTTGTTCTGAATATGATTTTAAATTACTGATGAATGAAAACATGACAGCAAGGCTCTAGCTTACAATGGTACTGCATTACTGAAATCTCTCCGTCTCACCTTTCATAAGTTTTAACTTCATTTGCACCACTCTGTGATGTAAAACAGAAACAAAACAACAATTTCTTATGGTTGTGTCTTTGATGAAACTTCCCCCAAAATAAATTAAATTGATTGGAAATTTTAAATTGTTGACCAAAAGCGAGAGCTACTTCAAAGCTATATTGTCATTTAGTGCAGAGAAGCTGTCTTTTTAGCTAGCACAGCTACGTTTCATTTTTGGCAAAATAAAATTGTAGTTGAAAAAACTTCTGCAATGAGAAACAGTCATTTGAGGGTTAAGGACATGTATCTTGGGTTTTAAATTGTGTTTTGTCAAAACATTTCTTTTTAGTTTGCTTGCAAGCTTGCTAGTTGGTGAGGTAGCTTGTATGAATACTAGTCTCTGGGATTTATTTTGTGTTCAAATAAGGTTGAGTTTAATGAATTATGAAACGCAGTGTTGTTTTTCAAAATGTTGCACACATGAATATTACATTGTCATTTACTCTTTTATTTCTTCCTTCAAATGACAAATGCACAAAATCTAGCAGTGGACATTTGCTTTTACTGCCAGTCAGTGTGTACTGGATGTGGCCAATTTAAAACATGTCTCACTTCACAGTACTATTTTAAGGAACATTATTTTTGATGTGTAACAAGTTCAATGTAAACTACAGTGAGGCGGCTGCCCGTCTGCTGAGCGATGCTATAATCTGTTTCCAGTCATCATATGTCTAAGTGTTAACATTCTAATGAGGTGTTCACACTCATACAGCACCTTTGAAAAGCGACTGGCAGACATGTGCTGAATGGAAGTCAGTAGAATGTCTGAATAGTAATACAAACACAAGTGTGTGTGTGTGAGGGTGTGTTTACTCTAGCAGACAGTAGAGAGAGGTGGAGTGTGTGTGTGACAGACGTCTGGCCTAATCGCCTTGCTGGAGGAAGTGGGACGTGAAATCCACCAGCCGCCTCAAACCACACACACACACACAAACGCACACACTGAACCATCAGCCCAGCATGTAGTCGTGTCTTCTACCCCCATTTCTTCTTCCAGGAATTTTGAAAACATGTCTTTTTTTTCTTTTACCAGATTTCTGGTTGTGTTTTGAAGTTGCAAAAATAGAGAAATTATGATAAATAAGTTAGAAATTACAGATATAAGTTATTAAGAAAGAATGAATAACAGTCTAAGCAGGGTGTCATTAATTTTTCAAGTCCCTGGGACAGGACTGACAGGACGGAACACCATTCTTTCAATATATAGTCACTTATTTGGTGTTTTGATAATTATGGTGGAGAGAAGTGTCAGTTCAGAATCTTGTATAGGGGTTCAGCTGCGTTGAAACTTGGTGACTGTGAAGACTGTTGCATATAAACCAAATCATTTTCATACTCATTCAGCAATCCCTCTTCCCCTGTGGATGGGAGCATTGACGTTCAAAGAGACCAACCTCATCTAAAATGTTTAACCATAGGATGAAGATAATTATTTAAGTTTGTAATGATTTGCAATGACAGCTACCTCGAAAGGAACAAGAATACCCTGGCCATGCTAACAAAATGCCCCCCACAACATAACAAAGTCAGGAGATTTCCATGCTGCACAGGTCAGGCATTCAGGCCCGTATGATTCTATTGGTGGATGCCAAACCAATAACTCGCCCACTTATTGAGAGCACAGTGAAGGATGACTCATCTGACCTTATCACATCTCTGTAGACTGCTTTCTATTTGAACTCTCAGATGTGCATTCATTTTTGTAATGAGGGGTTAGTTCACTGCAGGGGTTATGGACTGTTCTTGTGGACACAGTCTGATCACGTCCTGCACCAACATTCTCAGTGACCTGAGGAGGAGTTGCTCATCTTTTTGTCTCCACATGCTGGAGTTGTTTTGGCCCATGAGGTTAAGGGGGTCATCTGTCATCAGAAGGTTAGTGGTTTGATCCCTGACTCCTCCAGTCTATATGAAGATGTATCCTTTGGCAAGATACTGAACCCCAAATTATTCCCAATGGTTTCGCCTTGTTAGTGTTTGTTTTGCACTTTGTATGGAAGCCCTGCCATTAGTGAGTGAATGCTGACATGTATAGTGCTCTGATTGGTGGATTGATTGGAAAAGTGTTTAACAATGCAGTCCAGTCATTATTTACATAGACCCAGTCCATTTATTAAAAGCCCACTCTCCTCAAAAAATGTTTTTTTTATGTTTATGTCCCCTAAATCAGTGTTTTTGAACCGATGTGCCGTGTCGCGGCACACGATCTCTTGCAGCACACTAGTGTGCAGTGGTGTGCCACGGCACACCAGTTGAAAAACACTGCCCTAAATGCCAGACCTTGACTAAATGTCTTGACTTATATATTTGTGCTAAGTTTGTTTCCAGAGGGGTGTTTTCACACTCATAAAGGAGGATGGCTGCGTTCTTCCCAAAAATCTGAGGTTCAGATGTAACCCAGATACATCACAATTCAAAGACAATCATACGGAAAGTAACCTGAAGCCTCCAGAGTGAACATGTCAATATAGGAAGTGAGAGTTCACGTTAGCACAACCATTCACACAGTCAGTCACTGCAGTTAAAGTTTAAAGCTAAACACAAACATAAATAAAAGTTGCCAACTTCACTTAGTATTCTGATGCATCTGCTGGCTGCTGATTTAGACATCAGACTCTGAATCCAGTACATGTTTGAGCTTCAGCCTGAGTTTCAAACATAGTGCCTATGCTTAAATTGCTTAAATGTTGCCCATTGATAACCATCTTGATGTACACTCCTCTCCCACCAGTCAACCTAATGCATTAATGCATTAATTAAAGCAAATCAGATTTGGTGCATTGAAGTGAACCGAATGTTTCAGGGTTAAAAATGTTGCTGTTTCGAGTCTCATATTTTTTTGCATGCAAGTCTATTTTCAGAGGCCAAAAATTGATTTGAAAATGCATTCAAGGCTTTTATCTGTGCTAAGTTTGTTTCCAGAGGGGTGTTTTCACACTCAGTGGTCGTCGGAGCCTTAGAACTGTGATTGATATATCCAGAATTTTTCAGTGGGGAAAAAAGTGCAGATGTGCTTCCAGCAACTTCTAGCAACAGGGTTTTTCTCTTTTTTATTCTTTCTTTCTGAAAAATTATGTAAAATAAGTAATATTAGAGTGTTTTTACAGACTGTGAAGCTTGTCTGGAGGGACTTCAATGCTAAAGCATCTGGGTCATGAAATATATGCTACTGACCACAGTTTCTGTTCCTATTTAAAGACGTCTTTCCCATTGATGTCTCTTGGCTCAGTGTTCTATCAGTCTCTATCAGCATTCATGTTCAAGTTAAACAAACAAACCACAACCAGGCCATGATTAAATACATTGTGACTGTAAATAAGTACAGCCTTAATTTCAACCTAAATTTGATATATATCTGTAATATCTTGTTTTAATTGGGTAAAACTGAATGCAAGCCAGGCACAAGTTGCTATAATAAAAGACAGCTTACTTTGTTGTTATGACTGTGTTGCTGAATGAATTCATTTTCTAAATTTCTAATTTATTAATTCTAAATTTCCTGAATTTCTAAACTGTTTACTGGTAAACACACCTAAGCCATAAACAAAATAGGTGGTAATATCTGGGTTGAAGGTTGAAGGCAGCAACACGGGTCAGTACTCCAGCTGCAGTCTGAACAGATGAATAAATGTTAGAAGTAGAAGAGATTTTTTACAAATAATGCTTGTGTCTGTGTTGAGTTCCTATCAGTTTGTATTCTCTTAGTTTGCTTTTGTTTCTCCACTTTGATGATTTAATGAGCTGGTTGGTATGATGTTACCTACCTAATATCACAGACAACAAACAAGTGTCGATGAGCAGTCTCTCGAACTAAAAATCCTGCTTTCTGCCTCACAGTCAACCCTCTTTCAATTAGATCAATTCTCTTTTTGCCATGTTCATGCAAAATGTGAATCAACTGGATGTGCTCAACATTATATATGTGCCACAGACCATGTTGCAACTGTGAGGAACATTTGAATTTTTTGTTTGTCTATTCATTTATTCAAGGTCTTCCATTTATTTGTCATTGATCTGTATATATACAGTATAAACTTTATTTTTAAATGTCATTTTATGTAAGAAATTTAAAGCTCTGGTTTTAGAACTGTTGTTTTCAAATAGACTAAACCAGCTGTACATCAAAAGCCGCTGTACGTTAATGTGTGCACAATACACTCCATAGGTTGTGTTATCAATTATCTCAATAAACCGAGCAAAAGGCAGAACAACAGTGTTGGGACAAAGCCTGCCTTTGTTTCTGAAGGCTTTTCAGTCAGAAGCAGCTCTGCTGGCATCATATCTCTGTCTGAAT
Organism: Acanthurus lineatus; assembly: GCA_029814665.1. NCBI lineage: Eukaryota > Metazoa > Chordata > Actinopteri > Acanthuriformes > Acanthuridae > Acanthurus > Acanthurus lineatus. Next base: position 1,960,881 of record JAPZDV010000004.1, on the reverse strand, counting down.
CTATATCACAGCTCACTGTCTTGCCAGACTGCTGCTCTGCCAGCTAACTTGTAATGAATTTGCCCAGATTAGTGAATATCCTGCCTTTCAGTTACACACACTGTACATCATGTCCATGATAATCCAGATCTTCAAATCCAGATACCAAATCAAAAAAAATCTTTTTTTAAAAGGACTGTCCACAGATCCCACCAAGTCTACAATTTACAATGAATTTCAGTCCACCAGGGATGAGGAAAACTGTTATATAATATTTGCAGTGGCTCCAGTGGAGCTTTCCAAACTAAAAAAATGTCCCTAAAGATGACATGAGGACTGTCTTGATCTGGGCCTCTGATTCAAGATTTTTATAGAAATCTTCATAAAAAACTAACGGTGTTGGGTTTTAAAGACATGGACACCATGTCTGTTGATTGAGGTTATCATGTTGCAGTATGGGAAATGTAGGAACCTGTCCTTTGCAACTGAATTGCCTTTATTGCTTTGATTTTGACTGTTCATTTTGATATTCTAATAACAATGTGTCCCTTGAGACTCCCCAAGAGTTACGGAAAGACAATACAATCCACGAAGAAAAAAGTACATCTTTTACCACATTCTTTAATGTTTGTAGTAATGTTTGTGGAATTTGTGTGTCCAAAGTTATGTTTATCCCTATGTGCCATAGATCTCCATCTTCTTCTCCTAGCCATGTCAAAGTGTCCTTTAGCAAGACACTGAACCCAAAGTTACTTACAATCTACAGGCCAGTACCTTTCACAAAATGTCCACGAGACAAAAGAACCAACTCGACACAAAATGACCATACAGACATGTAAGCTACCAGAGAAAGATGCAAAACACAACAGAGAGGCTCAACTACAAAAAACATAAATTGATAACACAAAAAAAACTAAAGGAGTGCAAAATGACCAAAAAGAGATGTTTCACAGCATGGTGCACAAGGGCTACAAAGACACAAAACTAATAACTTATCTTATTATATGTTACTGTTGTTTGTGGCTTGTTGCGCTGACCTGAAGTGACTAAAGATAAATATAAAACAATGAGTTTAAAATAAGATTCATTTCATGTTTAAAGCTTGTCTGACCATTGTAGCTTGACCAAAACTTCAATTAACATGTCACTCAACAGCTTGATGCTGAAAACACGCCAGGACACAAGATACCGTTATCATCAAAATAAGGGAAAATGTCGTGCTTGTTCTGAATCTGAGTGTAAAGCAGAATTTTTTTTTTCAGGGATGTAAAACACAACACAAAATAGTCATTCAGTGAAGACAGAGCCTTTCAAAGAGCAAAAAATAAAACACAGAAGGTGAACAAACACTCAAAACCTTTGATGTGAATTTCTATAGTACTAAAATTAACATAAAACACAATAAAATTAAATATGATAAATTAGATTAGCTTCAACAACTGTGCACTGGGAGCTCTGTCGGGCTCTCTCTTCTCCTCACCCTTTCATCTTTGTTACTCTTCTGTGTGTGTGTGTGTGTGTGTGTTTGTGTGTGTGTGTGTGTGTGTGTGTGTGAGTGCACTTATATCTCCTGTCCAGATGAATCTCTCTCCACTCGGCTGGATGTGTCACTTCCTGCTCTCTGCGGTTGTCATGGAGAGGCCAGGGCTCCAGCGATAAAGAGCCATCTGCCGTCGGCATGACCACCTACAGCCTGGCCGCCGTCACAGCAACCGTGATTGATAGCCCCCAGAGGGTGACACAGAGGGAGAGAGAGGGAGAAGGGAGGGACAAAGGGTATGAAGGCTGCATGGAGATAGAGGAGATGAGGAAGATAGAGGGGTTTTGAAGGAGAGGAGGAGAATAAGCAAGGAGGAGGAGGAATGAAGAAAGAGAGAAAAGAGCAGAGACAGAGAGAGACAGGTCCAGATGTCCCCTTGTTTGCTCTGGGGTTTTAAGTCTCTCTCTCTCTGTCTGTCTCAGTCTGTCTCTCTCTCTCTCCTGAGGGATCCAAGGGTTTCCAAGGGAGACAAATGGTAGAAACATGACATTGAGAGCAAGTGCATCAATTGCCTGTACACATACATACACACAAAAACACACACACACACACACACACACATAATGGTATTCGTCATTCAACTTCACTTCCTCCTCCTGTTGAGGGGATGTTATATGTTTCTTCACTAATGAAAACTGGAGAGATTTGATATTACACATTTCTAGTTTTGCCATTCCTGAAGTTCAGATTTGACAGTTTGGGAAATAAAACTTAAAGTGTTATATTTCGTGTCAGATAAAGGCATCAAGCTCATTGGTGAGAGTGAGAGGCTGAACCAGAGCAACAGTTATGCGGTTGCACCACTAGAGGTGGATACAAGTATGAAATGACTCAGACTCCTGCAGTGAGCTGGGTAACCAAGAAAAAAATGTGTAACAGGCCATTTAAGGATGCTATCAAGTCTTGGAGGCATCAAAACCCCAACCATTCATCTGACCATTGTGTGGTTGGAGCTTCTCAGACTTCACCAGCAATCGTCTCCCAGCAACAGTTTGACATTAAATGACTGACAGATCATACAAGTCAATGCCAACTCAATCTCTAGAAGAACATGTTCATTACTTAATTCATTTTTGCCGTTGTTGTGTGCAGAAGAAGAGTAAGTGAAGAACTAGATGTTTTGGATGATTACTTTTCCAAAGGTTGAGTCCCTCCAGCTCTCACCATATGTGGACAGCCTCTTGCTACTTACAAAGTTATTTTAGTTAACTGTCTGATATGGCAAACACTAAACTGGTGACAGGAAACTGGTTACATACCTATCCATGGAGCTAAATGCTGCTGTCAGCATACAGATGCATTTATAATGATAAGGCTAACATGCTACTCTTCAGCAAAAATATTTATATTTTTCACTCTCAGTGTGGTTACGTGCTAACATTTGCCAATAAGGACTAAACAGTTCCACTGTAAAGGCTGATGGAAATGATATTTGTTGTGCAAGTATGATCATACATCAGAGTGTTGGACTAGTTCAAGTCTTGAGAGAAAATCAGAGGATCATTAAAGTTAAAAAAATGATCCTAACATTAATGTCCCAAATTACATGTCTATACATTCACAGTGGCTGATATATTTTAGTCTGAAGGAAGAATTGAGATGTAAAATCTATTAGTAGGGTTCAGTCTTAGTTTGTATTACATATGCAAGTGGCTGCTGGAGTTGTTTCTAAATATGCTCATATTTCTAAAGAGCAGCTCACCACTGTCACATTGCATGACGTACATTGCATCAGGGATTTTACTTGACACTTGCATCACGTTAATTTTCATACTCCGATTACATTCATGTGATTAAGCCAGCAAATGAAATGAAAATATATTTACATCTGAAACACAATTACTATTCCACTGCTTTTATTAGAAAATCAGCCTTTGCTAGACTTCATAATACACAAGCTACAGTACAAAAGAGAAGCACTCAAACAAAGCATGCATGCTGAGTATACAGCAAAGGTAAGTTTCATCAGAATCCAGATTTTCAGGAATCAGGAATTTGATCTTGTGTTCAGATGAATGACAACAAACAAAGACAAAAGTAAAGACAGGTTAAAAGTAGGTATTCCTACTTTGCGTCAAGTATAAGCTGAAAAATTAACAAAAATATGAAAAACAGTTCTAAAATTTCTACATTATGTAATTTAAATTATAGATTTGTACAGTTTGTGCAGGAATGTGCACTATATCAATTTTGCTAGTTTTCCCCAGAGCATGTGCTGAAGTTCCCACTATGCAGTATAAGAATATAATGGATTATTATTGTGTGTGCAAGAAAAAGAGGTGATCCAATGATTCAAAAAAAGGTAAAAATTCAGTCAGACAGTGCATACCTAACTGTAATGTGATATGCAGTGACAGTTTTTTTGTGTGTCTTAGTGGGTGCGTTGGGAGGGTCTTATGCCTTTTTTTCCCTTGTCAGGAAACAAACTGTTGTTGTGGCGTGAGGTTTTGGCCCTGATGGACTGCAGGGAGCGTCTCAAAAGATTTGTGTGAAGCTTACCTGCTGAAGGGGTACAGCTCCTGGAGGGATGGCAGATTTCCACCAAACACCTTCTTGCCGGAGCTAATGTAATGCTGCAGACTGCCCTTGTCCTTGGCATTGGCATCTGTGCACCAGACGGTGATGAAGGAGGTGAGGATGGACCCGGTGATGGCATTGTAGAAGTGTACCTTTGGCAGAGTGGACTGCCAGTTTCAAGCTGCTGCGGGAAGATCAGCCTCTGCTGGACTTTCTTGGTTATGGAGTTAATGTCCATGTCCCACTTTAAGGCTTAGATTATGCTGATGGTAACCAGATAGGGGACATGCTCCAGTTTATGAATTTTCTGGCCTGATTCCCACTGAACTGAGGAACCCCAGTGACAGAAAACAAACAGTTAAACCAGTCAGCAATAGAAACAGCTTAGTCTGGGTGCCCGGAAACATCCAGCTGTTGCATTATGGGAATTTTATTGTGAAGACCTTCAGCTCTGTGAGGTGACTCGTGACAATTTCAGCAGTATTATCTCATAATTCATTTCAGATTAAAGCTTCACGCTGTTGCAATCTCGCTCTGTCACAATTGAATATGTTATATATGTGTAACTGTGTCTATGTGTGTATCTCGAAGAGATTAATTTGATTAATTTCTCATTTATTTCAGAGGCCAGTCTCATTTCATCCCATTCAGTTCATCTCCACATCTAAATCAATAGAGATATGAATCAGCCCCATGTGGTCTGCAGGGGAAAAATCCATTTATATGGCAGGAGATACGAGATCCTCACTGGGCCTGTGTGTGTGTGGGTGTGTGTGTGTGTGTGAATGAGACCAGTGAAATACGACCCAGGGTGTCTAGGGTCCATCCATTTCCAGCAGCAGCTGCTAATGGCACTGTGTCAGCCTATCATATCGCTTAATGACTCTGAAGTCATCACTTACCTCATCCTGACATCAGGTATCGATTGGCTGACTGAGAGAGGGATGATGGATTGTTGTGTGGCCAGACAGACGGATGGATGGACAGATGGACAGATGGATGGACAGCTGAAGACTGAACTAATCTCATTAATATATGTTTTTTACATATGACTCCTTCAGTGGTCTTTACATTTAACCATGGCATCAAAGATAAGAAAATATATATATTAAATTTAAGCTCAAATGTGTGTTCACCTTCCATCCATCATGACTGCGTCATGTTCACTGCAGAGGAGTGGCAGATTCAAGATTACACTGTTGAGTTGACTCGTCTGTGGATTTATTATGGGAGCACTCCAGTGATTTAGCATTGCACTCCTTTAAACACTGCCAGACTGATGATGGACGAGTAAAACTAGAGATGATCTCCTTAATTACAATACATACAATATTCTTCTTTTTTAACACCTACATTGTCCACATTGCAACTCAATCACCAACAGAGATTTGGATGTGTAAGGTTAATATTGACTAGTGTGTCTCATTTATGCATTCTCATTACCTAAGACCTTTAAACTCACTTTGATGTATAAAATTGGTGGAGTTCCCCTTAAAAAGATCTTGATTAGATGCTTTGCTGGCTATTTGTCCCAGTGGCCAACTGCAGAACTGCAACAAAAAGTCCCTTGCACCCAAAGGGCATTTTACCTACAGGCTGCCATTTTAAAAGAGGCACCTATAACTGACAATAGTCCACCTCTAACTGCTAACAAGGTATGACACAGTATAACTGTACCATGATCAGTCAAAAGTTCAGAGACCATTCCATTTGCAAATGAAAATAACTTTTGTGAGTAAGTATTTCAAGTAATTTATCCACATTTTTGTGACAACTAGCACATGCACATTTGCAGTTTTCCGACTCCCCAGCAGAAGCAGCAGTGTGCTATAGTCTTTGAGGATCTCCACCTACAAGCCCAGGATCACAAAAACTTTCATGTCAAGGATCTCAACCACTCAAGAGAGTTGTGATACAGAGCCCGAACAGCAATGTGAGAAAGCCTGCTATCTACAACAGTGTTTTTCAACCAGTGTGCCGTGTCGCAACGATCTCTCGCGGCACACCAGTAATGTACCGCAGCACACCGGTTGAAAAACACTGATCTACAAGACTGAAGAAGACGCATCATATGAGGAGCTCAACCAGGAGCATACTTACATTTTTCTTAACATTCATGAGGTTGTGCACCATGAATTCCTCTCCAAAGGTCAGACTGTTAATGCTGAGCACCACTGTGACATTCTGAGAACATTCTGCACAAACAACCTGAGCTGTTTTGCAGTGGCAATGGGGTTTTCCACCATTAAAATGGGCTTACAGCTTGACATGCTCTCAGAATGGGACTTGCAGGGAGCATTCCAAACCTGGCATAAGCTCTGGGAGCCGTGTATGTCTTTGCACAGAGGGGCTACTTTGGTACTTTGAAGGGGAATGGCAGCTGGATTAAAGTTAGGTACAGTTTTTACTTTTCAAAGAAAGCAGTCTTTTTTTGATCACATCTAATATATTTTTTTTTAAACCATGAACATTTAATATTTTTCAGCTTTGCCCGGAAAAGCAAATGTGATGTGTATGATAAGCTTCCAGTATACAAAATCCATGAACAAAGCAGGTGGGGCCACACAATGGTTAAGCAAACCAAGAGGAGGGTTTTTGTGGGGATTGTAGGGTGAGTGAGGGATTTTCTGTCAAATGAACAGGTGCCGTCTTGAAATGTTGTGTAAGGTTTTCATAACCCACTTACGGTTTGGTCAGGGTGGGCTGTGGAGCAGGTAAAGCAGGTCATCTATTAATAGAAGAGAGTGGAGGTTCACTCTTCGGCTTCTCCCATTCACATGCTGTGTCCTTGGGAAAGACACTGAACCCCAGTTGCTCCCAGTGGTTAGGCCACTAGTTTGTAAGGTAGTTCACTACTGTGAAGTGTGAGTGTGTGGGTCAAAGGATGAATAATGTGAAGTGCTTGATGAAAACACTACACAGTCTGACACTGAGGTGCCTGTGCCTTTGTTACAAACCACTAGTTTTCAACCGTTTAAAGTTGATTAGAGATACAGTTTTCATTTTTTAAAATAGGTTCTACATGAAGAAAGAAAACTGAGAAAAATTGGCCATGGTTATAATTTGTTCGGAGGGTAGAAACCCTACAACAACCAGAATGCACTGTTCCACACAGGACCAGTGTTTGCTCCCGCTGGCTGGTGATGGCAGTGAGTTAGGCAGTGCTTGGTTTTTGCTTTTCTGGACAGCTTTTGCCAGCAGGGTTATGTGGCGATTCAACCTCAAATCCTCACAATAAACCAATAAAAACTGCTGTAGAGTTGGCAATGTGAGTAACTTTTCAAACCAGCAGCTGCCACAAGTTGTACACACATTCTCATTCACATGATAAGCAAGTGTAGGTTGCTACTAGTTTCAACACACTAAGACAAGTGAGGCAAATTCATTCAAATGCTTATTAAAGTAAAAATAAGTTCATTTTAAGCTAAATTTGATTTCCTCACTTTTCTAAAAAGAGCAAGTTGTGAGAGTATGTACCAGGTGTCATCAAAAATAAGTAAGTGAATGCGAGAAAAAAGGAAATATTCTCTGTTTTTCAGTCCTTCTCTATTCCTCAGACAGTTTTTTCTAACTATTCATTAACATCTGTTCATTCATTAACAAGAGAGCTGCACAACTTAAAAGAAAACCAGACAAGTACAAAGCAGTTACTGGTTTGATTTGTCTGATAACAATCCCGTTGCAGTTTTGTAAAAGACAGAACAAAGACACTGAGGTTCTTGCATTATGTTTTGTGTTTATTTGCCACTAACTGATATTGGACTGAGCATGGCTGTTAGCTGTTGCTATCAAGAAATATATGTATGAGGGGGTTGTTTGAAATGCATTGCTGACCTTAAATTTTGTACATAAAAAAAAAATCACACAATTGTTTTTGTGAGTGCAAATGTCCAAAATATTCAGCCAGACTTTTCCCTCATCCTTCGTCTTTAAGTGTGTTTGAGTCCATGTGCCAAGAGCAGGACATCGTACAGAGAAATAACAGTGAGGATGTGAATGTGTTTGTGTTGTGTGCTGTCACTGGACACACACCTGAAGTTCAGAGCGACAATTCCACAAAATGTCTGGACTAATTCTTTGGACATTGAATGGAGACATGAAAACAGTTTTAGAAAAAGAGAAAAGACGGAGAAAAAGGAAAAAACAAATATAAATTTTTTCACCAGATTTGGACATTTTCATTCCTGCTGCCGAGGGTGAATTTTGTGTCCTTGATGAAGACCCCCTGTGTCTTCGCACTGACTTAAGAGGTGATAATACCTGCTAAAATTTGCTTTTTATTTAGAGTGAACACACTTGGAGTTCTCCACAAGGGGGAATAAAATTAGAAATATTGGATTCTTGTTCTGTAACTAAGGGTTAACAGAATTATCATTGTACCTTTTTTAATGGTCAATCTTTATTCCAGCCCACACTTGTGTTCAGATGCTTTTGCAGTGACTGAAGGAAAAAGGATGCAAGCAGGTTTCTCTGCGGAGGAGCTAGTCTCTGTGCATGATGGAATGAAAGATTCTGGAGTTTAGACACCAAGAAAACACTGTGTCTGTGTGCTTCCATGTGACTCCTCTCATTAACCCTATCGTCTTGAGCCACAGTAGCCTGTGTCACAGAAAACAACCTCAACTTTTTCTCTCCAAATATAATCTGAACAGCTGCAAAAGCACCAGAACTAGAGCCATTTAAAACCACGAAGAAAGAGTTGAATTGTCTTTCTAAACTCTCATTATGGCAGAAACATGCATCCTCTTGTCAGTCGGAGGAGGAAGTGAGGTTGAATGAATGCCATTATGTTCTGAGTAGCCACTGTGTTTGTGGGGGTGTGTGTGTGTGTGTTTGGTGTTTGTGTGTTTTTAGTGTGTGTGCATGTATGTGTGTTTGTGAGTGTGTGTGTGTGTGTGTGTTGCTGCTCCTCCTGCTCTCCTTTTCACCCTGCCAACTAATGACCTACACCCCCTCCTTCCACTCTCCCCTCCCCCTAACCACTAAGGACTATGTGTGTGTGTGTTTGTGTGTGTGTGTGTGTGTGTGTGTGTGTGAGGAAAATGGATGTATAGAGGGGGAGGGGAGGAGCAGATCAACCACAGATCTGTGAATCATCTGCATCACTGAGCACACAGGGAGGGGCTCTGAGGTCATCAGAGAGGCGACATGCTATTGGTCAGCTCGGAGGTCATAGATCTGTATGAGCAAAATTTCCTCTCCTTCTTTCCTTCTCTCTTTCCTTCCATCCTTCCTTCCAAGTCAATCCCTGCACACAGGTCAAGGAGGCTGCCATTCAAACTCAGAGCTAATACAGTCAGACAGATCTCTCTGCAAAATGAATATCTGAGATAGCAAAACATAAGATGGACAGATTTTGCAGTGGAATAAAAAAGAAAAGTAGCATTATAGTTACTTTCTTAATACAAATACTTTCTTAAAAACCCCACTGTCGACATATTTTATGATGATCAGGGTCAGATTTAAAACATTTGAGTGTGACTTGTGTTTTATCAGTTCTTTATTTTCATTTAAGGTGGATCATGAATATATCAGTAGGTAACACTAAAAACAAGGAGACTCAGAGGAGGTGGGCAGCCTCTTTCAACAGAAGAGAGCCCATCATTAAAAAAAAAAAATCTCTCTCAGTATACATGTAAATGTGTTTTTACTAAACATGACTTGAAAGGATCAGTTCACCTAAATGACACTGCTTTTGCTGTGCACTCTTGGTTCCGTCGTCTGACTTCACCTCAGTACAATATAGGGATTTGCAGAACTTGCAGCATTGGAAATGTATATTTTACACAATTCAACAGCAACTTGTCGGTCAGAAACAGTGTTCATGTTATGCTGGGTAATCCACAGACCTAAATGTAAGGTTTTTTTGGAACTACTGTACCTTCTGCAAAAATAATTTTTAAAAAAATCTCCCTACAAAAACTGTATAACTGTAAACTCTTTGGGAAGAAACATAAGTGCTGATTTCTCTTTTAAAAAGTCATGTAGTCATTTAGCTTTCTCTAAATGTGGGGACTGAGAAACAGGAGGAGAGAACTTAAGGGGGCATTTCTACTATAGATGTAAGCAAGCATGAAAAAAGAGGCGTCATCTGTCCTTTGACCACAATGCAATGATGACGAAGCTTCCAGCAACAATCCCTGGACACATCTGGCTGCAGGTTTTATACCAACATCTGAAAAACACAGCACTTCATGATTAAGTGCTCGCTGCTCATCATAGAAATAACTGAGATCTTAACTCTGTAGGAATATTGAAATAATTGCATACTGAGGTAAAAATGTAGTTAGCTAGCTGATGTTAGCTATACCATTTTTTTTTTTTTACATAAAATCCAAATCTTTAAAGGTTATGGTAACGAAAATCTCTTACTTGGTGGCAAAAGTGTTCTTTAGTTTATTAGCCAGATACTTTTTTACTTTTGCACGAGTCATCTATTATGGCAGTGATTGTACTTTTACTTGAGTATAAATTTACAGAACTCTTCCCTTCATTGCCTCTTGTAAAACAATGAGATCAGAGCATTGTTGCTCACTTCAGCATGGTGGTGTACATCACACAACTTTTAACATCCGTCACAACTGACTGGCTCTGCACAGGCAGCACACAGGCAGCACACAGGTACTACTGATGCTCAGTAAATCGGCAAGTTTTAATCACTGTCGATCTTCTCCTGAAATGAACTCTCATGGTTGTTTGCAATCCGGTCAGTGATGCTGGTGCTGTCCGCAAAGCTTACAGCAGATTTCTCTCCATGTCGGGGGTTGGAGTTGTGGGTGTTCAGTGTAAAAAGGAGGGGGCTGATCTCACAACCAGTGTTACCAACTTGATGCATTTGTCACAAGGCTTAGCACCTTGAATTTCTTTATCACAGCTAACAACAAATGTAGTGACCTATTCAGACCATCGGGAAAAGAGAGAAACATATTTGAATGCACTACATAGTTACTCATTCCTGTGCTTACTGCTTTACTGTCCCTCCGCCTTCTAAAAATACAGTATCATGCTTTTGTAGTGAGCTGGTGATTACTTTGCTAAAAATGTTCCTATCCTCCTTTTACACAGCATGAGTTGATATCACGCCCTCTGCAACTTACACAACCATATTGATAACAACACATTATTAATGTGCAAATTATTGTGAGATGTTACCTGGTGACATTTGGCAACTTTTGAAGCTATTTCAAGCTACTTTCTTCAGTAAAGAGTTTGCACAACGGATCACAAACCCTGGGGTCTCTGATGTTTAACAGTAAAGTGAAAGGTGGGTTTGTTCTAAAATGATCCGTTCTGAACTGTGTTTGTGTGGGTTCAAACAGGTTAGGCAGCAGGTAGGTTGGGTAGACGAACAATCCCCCGAGCTGCAAGCCACCAGAGTGTTTCCATCAGCTGAGTGCCTCCTGTAGAGGTCAACAGAGCAGCACCTGGCTTTAAGCTCCGTCCACCATCTGCATTAGACAACAGTTGTCTGATGATCTCATCCAGGAAACAGTTGCTCTCACCGTAACTCTATCCTCCTTTATTGTCCCCTCATATTGTTTGTGTGTGTCTGTGTGTGAGTGTGTAACATAATACGTGCTTGGTTATGAAACATTTTTGGAGATGACCCGGACGTATAGTAGCAGGAAGACAAACAAATGGATTACATCATCATATATTCAGCTTTCTACCCTCAGCTTCCTCAGATCAGTTCACTTATACTTTGTATCCCTGTCTTATTCCTGTGATGTAACAATCGTGTTTTCTAGGCGACAGAGGTGGTTGATGGTGAGCTTCAGTGGTGCTGCGTGCAGACTTGACTCACACTGACCTCTTGTGGATGACAGAGTTACTGCATCTGCCATGCCCAGCTTTTGAAGGGAAACTCTTGTCTATTTCATCACTACATCACCGTGCAATTTCACCAGATCATTGTTCCGTATATGTACTGTTACTCCCCCAAACTACAAATGTGAAATTAGATAATTATGCATAATACTAAATGAATTCATGTACAATTGTATTTACTGTATTTATGTGCCAATTTTTTTTCTTGCACTCCATAATTACAATAACTGTGATGAGGTGTGACAATATCTATCTACAGTTAAATGTTAATAAGAGAACTGATTATCAGCACCCCAACACACTGTACTGTCTTAACCTCATTTCTATCAATGGTGACAGCTGAGCAGGTTGTCAGATTCAAATATGTTGGAATCACACTGAACAATAAAGTCAGCTTTGACTCACACACCTCTAACATCCACAAATGCTGCCAGTGAAAACTTTCTGCCATTTGAAACTCAAAGCTCTCTGTTGTCCACCAACTTTCGCTTCTGCTTTACAAAAACATCATCCAATCCGTAAAATTGCTTCTCACCATGCTGTCAGTCCCAAATAAAAACAAGTTGCCCTGAATTATAAACAAATTTTCCAAAATCATTGGTCTTCTAAATCCCCACCCTCTCTGATCTCAGTAACAGAGCCGTCACTCACATGGCCATTCACCACAGCATGACCCACTTCACCTATTTTCCAGTGTATTCCATCTGATCGCAGACTCAAGGACACTCAGTTAGAAAATTGTGACTTTCTAGTAGAAGTTTTATCCCCACAGCCTATTAATCTGGTGTCTTTGATGCTGGGCTCTAAACTGACAGTCAATGCATAACAAATATATTATGGTGGGCAGAGTATTCAGCTAGTGCAATAACACCACAATGCAATGGAGCGTTAAATCAATGTCCTGCAGAGTCCTGCATTCAAAATCTTACTTACAACTGGCAGTTGTTCAAGTTTCATTTGCAAAAACTATTCAGAAAGCAAAAGTAAAAGCCTTTATCATGTAAAATAAATATGTTAATGCTGCCCTAAGCTTGTGATCAAACCTCAGTCCGCAGACTTGCAAGTCTGAAACTAAGTGTATCGCTCTGTGTGTTGCATTAGATGTGTGACCTGCATGCACCCTTACCTGTATGTGTGTTTTCTTTGGTTAATTCAGTGCCTGGTCACAGCTCTCCTTCTGTCTTTTGACCAGTTCAACCTGACCAGGCAGTCTCTCTTAGTTCCCAACAGAAGCTGCTCGAGTTAGCCAGCTTGCTTTTCAACGTACATGTTCAGTTTTGTACCTCCAAAGTTCATGGAGGAGTTGAAGCAAACTCTGTTTTCTAGTTCTCTTTGACCTAAAAAATGTCTTGCCTCCCTGAGCCCCTACAGTATGATGCAAGTGCCTCCATCATTTTGTTTTGAGATTTTGAGCCTTGTCTTTTCACTTTATTTTTACAGGTTTCAGTCCAAAACAGGCAAACAAATCCATCCAGAAACAGGCAAATCCAAGTCCAAAGACAGGAAAGACACAGGAGAAATAAAGCAATAAGACCATAAACACTGGAAATAAATTAGGAAAAGAATGTTTGACTTATGGTACAAAGTAAGGCTGTCACGATATTATATCTCCTCTAAATCACTGTCTAAACCTGAAAAATTAACAGTAACAATATTATCACAATTTCCATTGAAAATCTGAAAAAAGCTATAAGCCACATTTATTTTTAACTTTGTTTTTTGTGTTTTGTCTCCTTTTAAAAATTGACTTACACTCCAAAGTGTAGGGAGTTATACAGACAATCTGTAAATAGACCCGACCAGAAGTGTACAGCAGAGTACAAGAGTGTACAAAAAGAAAATGTAAACTCAGCCAACTTTTCAAGAGTACAGTATTCAAGTGCATTGCACCAACTTCTATGACAAAGCAAGAACGGACACAGTTTTTGTCTTACAAATCATTCTGACTGTACTGTGATGTTTAATAGGGTGAACGGTGTCTTTGTGTCAGTCTGTGCTGAGCAGAGAACAGGAAGGAAACAGATGTTTGTCTCCACAGTTTGAATCACGCATTATTTGTTTTCGTCTTTGCCTATAGAGTTTTAATGCTGCTATGCTCTATATTCACAGTGCAGAGATGCAGCCAAGTGAAGCTCTGTTTTAAGTGTTTGTTAGTCCTGTTGATCACTGACTTCACACTTTCTAAAAAAGGATTGTAAACTAACCTGTGAAAAACTCCCCTGAACATATCGCCCCTAGTAATTCCTAAGAGTGGTCATCAACCAAAATTTCTCTCTCGTCTTTTTAAGGAATTACTGTGCCACATTAAGACCTTCATTGCTGTTTAAAGGTATCAAAGAAAGAGAACAGACAGACAAGAGCAAAGGTTTTACTTGGTGCTCACTTCTCACTTCACAGATTCATTTTTAGAGTAACAGCACTGTTCAACTGATGTAATGAAAAAGGTTTCTGATGCAGAATTCAATGCCAGCATTACGACTTTAATTCAAAGCAACATACTGGACTGTGAATCTTCACGCTATAATAATACACTACAGGCTAACACTAATGCACTACAGTACTTACATCACATTAAAGAAAGAACAGCATACTGCTTAACATCAGAGCTGGACACACAGCTTTTGTGAATGGATTTTGGGGCATTGTGCCTGACTTTAGACAGAAACAAGGCTGTCCTGCTGAACATCCACTTCAAGTTTATGACTGGAAGCTGTCCATTTCGATATGAACTGATCTTTTGACTACAGGCATCTCACGTGGGACAGTCTCAGGTTAAGAGCCTTTAAGAGCATGTTAGTGGTGCCATTTTTTGTTTCCTGATCCAAACTGAACCTGCAGTCTGAGGATTGGGCTGTCGGCTCCTGTTCACAAGCCTGTTTCTTGTTACCAGTCACATGAGAATTAGACAGCAGAGGTGAGATACAGGCTTTGTCCTACAGTATATCTCGCTGTAAGTCATGTAAAAGTTTTTTAGTATTTGTCTGTGTGTTCTGCTTCAATTTGATCTGAACCACAACACACTGCAGCCACCAGGTGGAGCTAATATTACCTCTGTAGAGTTCAGGGTAATCTCACTAAATCTCTTTTTTCTTAAACTTTCTTGTTCCTTTGTCTTTGCACTCTTAAGTCTGATGTATCATTGTCCATTTAATAAGGCATAAGGCTATCAAAAACCCAAATACACAAAATATACAAAAAATATTGATCTTTACTTAATAATATCGGTCTTTATCAAATATCGTTCAAAATAAAAAACTGGTTAAAAGTTGAGCAGATAGATGGAGGTAAAGAAGCTATTATACCTTCTACTTACATATAAAGTGATTTTATCCCAATTTTTTTTGTTTGTTTTCTTATTCACTGTGTATTTATAAGTAAACACTCAAACCTGACATGAACTAGAAACAATCTAAAAAATAAAATCAGCACTGTTAACTAGTTTTTAAAGCTTGTCTTTGGATAATATAAAAACAGTTGTTTCTATAAACTAGAATTATGCATGTGGCTTTATGCTTTTGCAGTCTATTTTCAATAAACATCCATATCTGTGCAAACTGCAAAGTAAAGACTGAGAGGGAATTTACTAAACATGAGTATGAATAACTTCAGTGAAAAGAACATATTTTCATATATATTTTTACAGTGAAGTTCAGAGGACAGATGGACAAGAGAATCACCCAAAGCTCAGTATCAGAAAAACAGTGAGCTTGTGGTTGAGTACGATGCTTCAAATATGGATGTTTCAACACAACAGCTAATAATTTCTAAAATGTGGATGTTTTGCACACATCTTCAACTAGAAAGATCTAAATAATCAGCATAGTTGGAAGGTCAAAAATCAAGATTATAGTCAAAAATTCAGTATCTGACCAAATGTAAAATATAGTCAGAACCCCTCCTTCTGTTCCTGAGTTCTGGCACTGAACAATGATTATGGTGAGGACACGTTCTGATCAGGTCATCTTTCAGACGAGGTGGACATTTTTTTGAAATTTGAAGGTTTACTCCTCTAAGATGTTCCTGAAATACTCACTTGGGACGGACAGACAACTTTGAAATCTAATGCCTTGGCTGGGGCTTTCGCTGGCTTGAAAGTGTAACAAAATAAAATTATTGTATTCACTAGTGAATACAATAATGTTATTTTGTAGTGCAGATGTTCCTCAATCCAACCATACGACTGAGGCAACAACAGTGCCGCAGTGTTCTGAGACTGAGGTTCACAAATTGTGGTAAAAATGTGATCATCTTACAGCCGTCTGAACAGGGATAAACCTGTTTGCACAGGCAGGAATAGAATATTTCAGTTTAAACTGCAGGCTTGTGATCCTGTCCTCATGGTGTGAGCATTCTGTCTGCTTTCATGACTCAGCAGAAATGTCAAGAGGACAGCCAAAAGAGGGAAAAGAGAGCAAGAAGTGAGAGCTGAGAGACAGAACTGAACAGAGTGAGAGAAGTTTATTATAAGGTAAGATACAGATGAGAGTGGAGGCCTGAACAGGGTCAGAACACACACACACACACACAGTTAACTTGTGCTTGTTGGTAGAAAAGAGCTGTTTAATTTGGGCTAATCTGAAATCTTACCACAAAACAAAATGAACTCAAGTAGAAAATTTACAACAGTCTCCTAAAAGAAAAACGTTTCAGCTGTAAGTAAAAATCACAGATGAGGGAAAAATTAAAGCCCACTTTGGAAATGACCTCACTCTGAAACAGTGACTCAGTTTTATGTGCATCTTTGCTTGATGAATGAACTCACATTAAGACAAATGAGAATTGGGAGAACAAGGTTCACTTCTATTTAAAAATAATTATCAAAATAATCTGTTTCTACAGGTTTACAGCACAAGATCAACTAACACTGCAAGAAAAATCATTTGTGTTGAGACACAGAAGATCACATCAGATCACTCACTAAAGGCACATGTACTTTGGTCCCAACAGATCTCCTCTGAAAATCAGAGACCAAGACCAGAATCACATGTTGAAACCTTGTTTGAACAGACAGCATTTGCATGCATGCTGTGTATGTGTGTGTGCACCCACTCACAGCTATGGTTTATAAAAGACTGGGATGGGGTTTTAAACAGGAGCACTACAGCTGCAGTCCTCAAGGAAAGCTCCACCTTTGGATCCTCAATTTAGTACATGTCAGCAATGAGTTATTGTTGATACATTCCAAGTTCTTTTGTAAAGGAAATATTGCAGGACTCCATTGGACTTAACAAACATCATTAGCCCAAAATTGCTATTCCATTTTCTAAGAACATCTTTCGACATCCCTATGACAAACTTGCTGCTTTTAATGAATTAATGTATAAACTGCTTCAAACTGATTGTTCAAATTGATGGGCAAACAGCTAGAAAGTATGCCAGATAGAAAAAGCTGCCTGTCAAAATTTAAAAATAGCTCTTTTGAGGATTTCTGGGTCATCAAATTTTATATTGTCTTTTATTTAAACCACATTTAAAGTGATTCTGTGTTGTATCAAATTTGTTAAAGCTAGAAAGCTGTTTCAGTAAGATTTTAGTTCAGTTAGAGCTTAAATGCCTTCAAAGTAAAAGTAGGTGCTGGTAATGTCACTGGTCATATTTTCTTTGCAGATAAGAGAACAGCATGAATCACACTTAAATTTTCAGTGACAACCACATCTCTTTTAAGTCTGTAGCCTAAAAAATGGTCAAATATATCCATGTTTGATTCTGAAAGAACCAAAGTGCACAAAGGACCAGGATGAAATCTGGAGGAGTGAACCAGCACATTGAAATATGTCAGAAACTGTGCGGTTCATAAGACATTTTCAAATGACAAAAGCTAATGGCTGCTTACCAGAAAAGGGCAGAGACTTGATTGTGGGAGCCACAATGAATACAAAAATAACAGATCATTAATTACAGGAACTCAAACCTCATTAAAACACAACTCAAACCGAGAAAAAAAAGAGACTACTGCCTTCCTGACAGGTGATCACTGGGTAGGGCAATACAAAAATCAGCAATTTACACTCAGCAATTAAAGTGATTAAATAATGAACTTCAAACTCCACTGCTTTTAAGAGTGACAGCAGGCTGAACAGCAGCCTCTCACAGACCTCTGGTTCAAAGTTTTTAGTGTTTCATCTCTGACCAGCATCACTGACGGCTGTGGTTTGGTGTTGCCACAGGTGTGCTCTCAGCAAGGTGAGAAAGAAAACCACAGGCAGCAGTTTGTTTAGCTGGTGTTAAGTTGCTCTTTAAAATGTCACATGGGGCAAAGATGGAACTTATAAACTCTGCCAACTACTTTTAGACCAGGACCGATGGATGTCCTGCTTCTACTGGTCAACAAAATACTGTGTAGAATTTGGACTTTTTAGTGTTTTAACTGAAAACTACTTGACTTTTTGAGTTGAAGCTTTGGACTTTTGAGCACATTTTAGTGATAAAATATTGTTCTACTTCATTGGAGGTTTGGGGATAGCGCAAACCTGAGGTTGACAGAAAATGTTGAAAACACAAATGGTAGTGACCTCCATGTTCATAAAGTTTAGGAGTCAGGTGTGAGGGTTAGATTGTAGACTTTGAAAAGGAAACTTTCAGATGGTGATTCCCTCCCATGTCATAGTTGTGGAGATCCATCAGAGCCTGGATCGCTTCCTCTACTGACGACATCTGGATCAATGACATCTTCCGGTCCCTATTGAGGAAGAGGCAGAGACAAAGAGTAGATTATGAGTTAAGTTGTGTTTTTTTGTCTGTGTGTATGGCACTGTTTACTTTCTGGGGAGACATAGAAGATAGAAGATTTGTTAGATCATCCCCACTTCATTGATAACAGCAGGACTTGGACAGAAACTATATGTAGAGCAAACTGCTGTTAAGTTTATTTAGTGGCTTGCAAGGTTATCAAAGGAAACAAAAAAAGAACGATGACTGAGAACATTCAAAGACAAAAATAGCTCAGTATGGTGGGTTTTGTGGTAGAAGACCACTCCCTCTGTGGATATAAAGGGCTCATTCCAATGTTTTCAGGAGATGAGAAACTAATGAAATATTATTAATGTTATACTATCTGTGTCATATTCTGCAAATGGATCCTCCTAAATCATACACACTGGACCTTTAGGAAGCATTGTAAACATCTGTGGTACCATACAGAGCTACATTTTTAAGTGTCTCTTACTGGAAGAACTTGAAGGCCTTGACGGTTCCTCCACTGTTAGAGAACAGGAGACGTAGATCTTCCTCTCCAACTCCATCCCTATGCATACATGCAGACGAAATATTATCATCTTCAAGGAAAGGAGCATAAGGCAAAAGCTATGGCTTCACTGATATACCATCTTCCCGAGGAACACAAAAGAGGTGGTGACTATTATGTGTAAAAGTTGCACTACCGGATGTTGGAGAGGTGAAGCGTTGCAGATGGAGGAAAGATGTTCTGAAAGTTTTTGGATCCTGGCTTCTTAAAGCGATGGAGAGGTGAACCAGAAAAATCTGCACAAACAAAATTGTGACATAATAACAATAACTATAGGTGAAAATTCTTTTATTTAAAATAATGTAAATAAAAGTAAATCATATTATTATCAGTATTATTGCTATAATTTGTAAGGTTTAACTTCAATCCAACCCAGATCAGATAACATAACCATCAATAAGCCTTTTTGTTTATAATGAACAGTCAAAAAAAAATCATCATTAAACTTATCACTTAAAAACCTGAGAGAAGGGTGATCTCTGTTTGAAATGTGGACTCCTACTTACTTGATCAAAGGCTTTCTTAGTGTTTGAGTCCAATGTAGTGACTCAGGTTGAATATGAGTTCTGACCATTTGATAAACATTTTTGGAAAACATGTTTTAATCATAAAGGAATGTTGTAGTATTAAGGCTCAATTTAACTACTCTAATTTAAAGAGTTACTGCTGGTTTTCAGACAGCTTTGTGTGATTACAGTGTGGATAGGATGTATAAGTTAAACTTCCCTCCTTGCTGCCTGCACACATAGCCCCCAAAATCATTGTCTGGCTCTACAGCTGTTTTTCTGACTGGCTGTACTTCCACATAGTTTTATGCCTCCCCTCAAAAAAGTAATAATAATAATAAAACATACTGAGAGAATCCCAGTTCTCAATTCAGATCAAATCAAAAAATGAGGCAGAATTAAATATGAACTAAGATTTGCATCTGTGTTGCCTGTTTCTGGCCTCAAAATGTTTTCAGAGACACACTTGTACTGCATAGCAGTGATATAAGACTGTTTGTTAACAGCAGGTGGTCATATTATTTCTTGTTTTGAAACCAGTGAGCTAAAACCAAGCACCACCAAACAACCTTGCAGCTCGTCAGCTAACAACAGGAGAGTTAACTGGTCTGGTTCAGCGCAGTACATGTTTTTTCTGTTTTCTTTGCTTGTGCGGCACCAGTGTTTTTCTCCTGCATACACAGTTAAGTTTTATGAACAGACCAAAAGAGGAAATTCTTCTTCAAGGCTTATCATGGATTTGTGAATATCTGATATGGGGTGTTGGTGATGTAAATTTCTGGCTTGACAATTCAACAAAAGCTATCACATCCAACAGCATAAAAAACTATTTCAAAGAGCTCTACTGAAGAACGCAAATATCCTCTTACCTTTAGTTAGAAGTTGGTCATCCAGTCCTTCTCTGGGCAAAGCCACAGTTTGATGTTTGGACAGTGTCACTCTCATCACCTTACCATACACCTTTTGACCATTTAAGTGGCTCATGGCTACATGTGAATAAAAACAGAAAGTTCGCGCAAGCAATAAGTCTTAAGGCCTGACAGCACTACCACAATTACCACGACACTGACGCATTCATTCTGTAATGCACCTCAATAATACTGCCTTTGCATGGTAACCAGTTTGGACCACACTTCCAAATGCCCCCAGTTTCAGGGAAAATTTACATCATTTTCTCGACTTTTATTGTTTAAAAATATATACATTTGATAAATATTCAGCAAGTCAGCCAAACTAATGGACATAAAAAAATCTCTTTATATAGTGATACATTACATTGTCATGTTTTGATTCATGTTTTTTTTGCAGTCCAATACTAATGACGAATATTGTGAGTATGAAAACTTACCCAGCTGAGCCTGGTTGCCATCAGACAGTTGTATAAGAGCGCTGTCCTTCTTGTTGTAGAGGATCTTCACCCTCTGGACATCACCATAGACTCCTGAAGGTAGGGAAGAGCCAGAGAGGCAGACCAAGAGAGAGCAAGAGAGAGTAGGGTGGAGTAAAAGATAAGGAGGGCAGAACAGACAGAGCAGGAGAGATGGAGCCGACGAAGATACAAGAAGAAGAGGTGTGAAGGATGGAAGGAATAAAGTTAGTGCTAGAAAGACAAATGAAAGAAAAAAGATGGCTTCTTCCCAATTGGATTCCATTAGAAACTCAATCAAACTGCATTACCGAGAGGTTTAATGTAATGACTGTCAACCAGTGAGATACATCCCACTCCTCAGCTGAGCTTTATCACTAAAATTAACGTCATCTGGTTTGGCATCTGACTAAGTGATGAATGTTTTGACTAAACTCTTTGTGTATGATTCAGAAATCCAGCTTGGTAATATACAAAAGTAAAACCATAAAGTTTCACAGCAGAAAAAAACATTTTACAAAAGCTTTTGAAAGACATGAACTGAGCCAAGGCAGAAATGTGTAGTTGATACAGAAAGAAAAATATTTAAGTTTATTTTTGAGCCTTTTATACAGACTTTATGTTGATCTAGACTCTTTGATAGATCTGTGGATGTTGTGGGAATCTAAAACTGGTCCAATAAAACATGTAAAACATGTAAATATTGCTGGGCTGGTTGACAGTCTAATGTGACCCTGAGAGGCGGGCAATCCCAACTGCAAAGTTGTAGAATAAAATGAGAGGTGAACTATGACTGCATTTGATCAATACAAAATCTAGAGAAAGAGGCAAAAAGCAAGGAAGAAATGCAGAGGTTTTAGAGCTAGAATGAGTCTTAGTGAGTACACTGGACTGTCATGATCAACTTAATCATTAATGTGGTGAGAACATAAACACTACAATCATCCATGTGTTCTTGATAGATTTAGAGCTCCAGTGATGTTCTAAACTGTTAACATACAGGCATTTTTGTAGGACAAACATTAGCAATACCTAGCAATATGTACAGAAAATATATTTAAAGATGCATCAATCTAGTCTGAATGCAACACTTGAATATGAACATCTGCTAATATGGTCACTTATACTAACACCAGAGCTTTTTCTCGATATTCGTTTTTGTTGTGCCCAGCGATGTATTATCAACTACGGGCTCTGTGCACGAGTGTAGTGACAGACTCCCACATATCAGCAAACTAGTTTCCAGTTTATTCCCATCTTGGTCAGGTCTGAGTTACCATAAACAACAAAAAAGTGTGCGGCATGGAAAAAGAACAAATGTATGTGATTTTTTCAAGCTACAAAGGAGTGTAGATGGCTCTAATGAATACTGTTGTGTACCACTTAGCTTAGCTAAGTCAATAAAATAGTAATAGTAGTAAATAGTAAAATAAAATAGTAGTCTGAGTTTCCACTGCTTCCCTAAAAACACCAGCCTTCACAAAGTGAAAAAGATGGGGTTCTTGGTGAAAAGACATTCAAAGGTATGAAGCCAACATTTCAAAGAAATAATCAGTACTGCTAAGGGCAGACGAGTACTAGCAGCAAGCCCTGTCCCATTATTGTCAGAATGGGATAACTATGTTACCAAAGAAGACATGGGCCGACCACGACCATCAAGTCAAGGAGGATCTTGAACACTGCAAAAAACCTGTCCAGATGGTCCTGGACCATGACTAAGAAGACAACCGTACTGTGTGTGTCGACCAGGAGCAATATGAAGATATGTTGAGAGAAATCGAGGCACTGAGGCAACAACATTTTTCTTGTGTATTTGTGTT
This sequence comes from Acanthurus lineatus, assembly GCA_029814665.1. NCBI lineage: Eukaryota > Metazoa > Chordata > Actinopteri > Acanthuriformes > Acanthuridae > Acanthurus > Acanthurus lineatus. The sequence goes on along the minus strand of JAPZDV010000004.1, from coordinate 1,938,083 downwards.
AAATTCCTAATAATAGTTCCTGTAAAAAATCTTATTCTATTGCTTGACGTAGTTAATTATTATTTATGTTTCTATGGCTTCTTAATTAAATGCTTGAGGCCTGGCTGAGATGGGAAGTAAACTGGAAATTAGTAAGCCAATGTGAGGCCGAACTGAAAGTTCATCACTATACTTACCAACAGACCCTATCAAGGCAGATTTCTATACATGAACTACATCAGTGTTGGCTTCCAATACCAATACTGGGTTGGACTGGTCCCAGCTCTAGAAATAATTAGCCCAAACCTGTTATATACAGTTTACACACAGATTAGAGTGTGGCTGGAGTGCAGTATTTTTGTCTGTATTAAACTGTCCTAAAATAGTTAAGTTTGTCCTTTTGTTACTCATTAAATGAAATTAAATGCTTTCTATGTGGCTCTTTTCCAAATCAAGAAAGAGTAAAATGAGACATAAGGTTTGATAAGAGGTTAATAATTTCTCTGAAAGAGGTTTTGCTTGCTGTAATAATTCCCCCTGTTCATGTCTCCAATGAAAAGATTTCTTGCTAACTTGTCTAAATCAGACTGTTGAATGCTCATATGAACTATGGCAAATTTCTTTACCTAAAACAAGGACTGTGGTTCCCCATCACTTACACTGACATCACTTTAAAAATACATCTTTTCCAACCACTATGAGCAGTAGGAAGTTTACTGCAAGCAACACTTGTTGAGGAGTCTTGTTAATTGTGTTCACCTATAAAAACTTTAAAAACCCAAATAAAACTTTGAACTTATCATTAAATTGGATGAAATTTTGCCAGTCACTGGCCTATTTTTTTAAGTTTCTACTTTCCTATTATTGGAAAAGTACTTATAAATGTCCACAGTACGAGCTACAATCAGTTGCTAACAGCTGTAAGAAATACCAGTGTGATGAAATTTTGACTGAAAGCCCAATATACAAACTGTGAATCAGGTTTTGTTTTTATGTTTTAACACATGGAGACTAAAAGACAACACATGACTGATGTTGGTGTCTCTGTTCTCATCAGTTAAAAATAAAGCTGACGAAACGGACAACCGCTCAGACTCACTATTCTTTCAAAGTAGAGACAGAGGATTTTAAGTCTGTTGTGTACAATATAATAGAAGGAGGCTTGAAGAAACAGAAAGATATAGAGGAATAGCGTGTCCACGACATCACTGAAGAAAGTGAACAAAACTGGATTAACAGAGAGAGTTTTACAGATAGAATAGTAGAGGTTGAACATACCGAAGAGGGTAAAGAGACTTTGAGGCGTGACCATCTTTAGAGAGAGAGACCGCAGAGCAGAGGACAGGAATAGGAGGAGCAGAGGAGGAGGAAGAGGAGAGACGGAGGTAGAGATCAGACCGCCCAGCGTAGGACGAGGGGGGAGGTGGTGGTTTCCATGATGAGGCAGGGTTGAGAACAGATGGAAGGCATGGGTAGGGATGGGATTGGGCGGGGGGTCAAAAAGGCAAACCCAAAGCCAGGTACACCGAGTTAAGAAAAGTGAAGAGAGGAAAAGAAGGTGAAAGAAATTTGGGGTAAATGTGCATGGGAGGGGGGAAGGGTTTTAAGAGAATCGTACAGCATTGAAGGATGTATGGCCAGATGGAGAGAAAATAAATGTGTGAAGGAAGGAGCAGAGGAGGGAAGAAAGGAGACGGGGAAGGGAGAAAGGAGGAGAGGAGGACAAAAACCAAAGCAGAGGTCAGTAAACAGAGCATCAGTGGAACATCAACGGAGTCTGAATGATTGCTGGATCGATTCCAAATACACACACACAGTCACAGTCACAGTCACACACCCACATTCCCTGCTGGATGCATTTATCAGTGAGGAAAGGATGGCGGGGAGGTAGATTATAATAAATTTAGGTTGGAAATATGAATAAAGCATGAAACAAATAAGTGAATGACAGAGTGAGTGGCAGGAGATATCAAATCAACAGGAGGCAGACTCAAGAAGCAGATGGCCAACTAGTTACTGGAGGTCACAGGTACTAAAATGATTACAGTCTATGATTTCGCAGTTTAGACTGATATAGTGGAGAAAATGTATAAAAACTATACTACTTCAATTTGAAAATTTTAATGCAAAAACATATTTGCATTCTTTTATTATTAATAGTAATAATACTGAAACATAAGTGAATTTAGCATATTTCTTTGACACATGAGATCTGTGTCATCTGCTATGAAGCAATTACTGTTGAATGGGACTCTGAGCATACTGTGTCAACATGTCATTCCTGACAGATTCAGTTTGTGACGTGCTCATTAACACAACAGCTAAATCAAACTTGAAAATAGTAGAAATATGGACTCCCCAAATCTTAATCTAGGTATCTGTTAAACAGTCACCATGTAGGTGGACAGCCTACTTGGTGATTCACCACCTGTGTAAAATGGAAAATGTGTTCATTTCCACTCAAAGAGGTCAGAGGGATGAGTTGCAGCTGGCGTTAAAGGACATGGTGTCCTATAAACTATCATCGCTGGTAGATATTTTACCAGTATTGAAGTTTTTCAGGTGGGTCTTGTACTACTTTAGCCAACTGAAATTAATCAGTAATAAATTTTAGTCTGAAAATATGATTGCTATGTCTATGCCACCTGGAAACAGGGTAAGTGAAAATGTGTGAAATCTGACCACAGATTTCTGTCAATTTGATGACAAAGTTGACAAAAGATGAACAAGATACTGAAAATTAATCCTCAGGATTCAACAATCACAACATGAAAAAATGGCCACACCACACTTAACATCTACCTAGCTACTCGAATGTATTGAGCTACTAATGTGTGCAGGAGCTGCTGCTGTCAAGTTCATCAGTCATCAACAGCCAGGATACAGCTGTTGTACCAATACTTTACCAGAAGGGAGCACACATGAGAAAACCACCACTCCACTATGGAGTGACAAAGACAGACAGAGAGAAAAGGTCACTGATAGATAGATGAAATACATAAAAACAGACAGCAGGAACTGTAGGTATAGAGATACAGATGAAAGAGTTGGTGCACATCTACAATTGGAGAATAAACTGAAAATTGAAAGAAGAAACAGACATGTAAGATAAAAGTATAGAAGTATGTAGGTACTCAGACAAGAGAAAACCACAAGGTTTCAAAAACACAACATAACTTTTAAGATCTGAAATAGAGACAAAAAAGCTTAAAAAGTGAAGACAAATTTAGGAACTGAAAGTCCACAGAGAACAAGAGTCTATAGAATCTTAACACACATACAAATACACATACAAACACGCACGCATGCACGCACACACACATATATAACAGGCAGACATTCAAAGGGCTGCTCTTTGTTTACACAAAAGTTAAGTCAAAATATTGTATAAAATTTGTTGAAAACATTTACAATAAATTGCTTTAAGTTCAGGTTGACAGAATTATGAATGGCAATGGCAGTTTTCTGAGAAAAGCAAAATAAATTGACCCTTGGGTCATTTTTAGTTCTTGCCATGTTTCAGAGAGGGGTGACTTGTTCCAAAATATTATTTTTTGTGTGAATTTTCTGGAAAGTTAATGAAAGTTTCCTTGCTTAAAAAAGAGGCTCTAAAAGTAAGTTTTCAGTATGCATGTAGTAATATCCCTATCACACCAATATTTGATATATTTACAAGCTTTTAAAAGTTTTAACACTTAATTGGTTAGGATAACTTTTTATTATTTAGGACTTTAAAACCCACAGTCACCCTATGACTTTAATTGATCATTAATATACTACACTGTCTACATCTAGTTGGAAGAAACATGATAAATGCTGTCAAGTTGGCTAAGCACACACAGAACCACACACCCACACATTAATTCAAACTGCTATCAACTCAAGAAAATTATTTAGCAGTTCAGCTGTACAATTATTATATTATATGAGCAATGTACCTCTTCATTTAGGTTGGACGCCAACAGGACGCCTGACACCCCGGACCCGGACAGAGCAACACGACCAGCAGCTGCTGCTGCTGCTGCTGCAGCACTCAGTGGACTAATGGCTCCTGTTAGGAAAGGACAAAACAATGAACAGGTCAGAATCACAAGTTTGAGAGAAGCAGATTAACCCCAGAATGCTACAGCATAAAAACAAGCATTGAAATCAGTATGAGTTAAAAAAAAAGAAAAGAAAGAAAAATCAGACATGGTGTGGTAATGAAAACGACCTATGCTTTAATACAGAAGCCATTCTTGAGACCTCACCAGTTGGAGCATGGTGTTTGCAAACGGGGTTTAACAACTCAATACTTCATAAATAACTCCTATCTACCCAACTATGTACTCAGGGTATTTTAGGCACTCTCCCATGTTATTAAGTGACATACACTGTATAACTATATTAACTTGAAAATGAGAAAAATCCTGGTGGAATTAAAAATCCACTCTTAAGTGAAAACGTGATTTATACATATGCTTGCTTTTGTGAATAGACTGCAATTATGGCACATTAAAAATACAAATTATGACTGTATTGTATTATTTTATTTTGAAACAGTTTAACATAGGCAAATATACATTGTTTCTAATAGATATGTAGTAGCAGTCTAGCAGTCTATAAATGAGCTTAAATTTATGTGATATTAGGGGAATGGAAACAGTTACCAAGCCTTGCATAAACAATTAAACTTACAATACAATACAATTACAAATATTTTAACCACAAATCTAATTTCACCTTATACCATTTAAAGTCTGTAAAAAATAACACTGGCAATGGTGTTTAATCTCAGCAATTTCACAATTATTGCTTCAATACACTTGAACTAGCTGTACTTCTAGTGCCAATACCCACTGAAAGGAAACACATTCTCCCTGAACACAGTCCTGTTTCCACTAAAATGTAGAAGTTGTTTAAGTTGTAACTAGCAATGGAATCTCAGTTTAAACTGAAGTACAACTAAAACACGCTTTTAAAAAAACTACAACTGTAGATAGTTGCTTTTTCAGCCAATTTTAAGAATTCTCTAAATTCTTAGCCAGAAAAGAGAAAGAAAATTAACATCTTCACACAAATATCTCATTATAAATAATTCAGGCTAAATACTTTTGCTCGAGTTGTAAAATATACAATAAATGTGACAAATAAAACTTTCCAAGGCAGTGTGTCCGTCCACTTTGCCCAAACAATTAAACTGATTAAATCTAGTCAATCCTAGGGCCAATATAAGCCTTATTTACTGAGCTGCAAGCACAACCAACTAGTCACGCCATTCAAAAGAAACTTCTTTTCCAGCTTTTGTGCATTCAGACAACCATTGCAGGATATAAGACAGGATAGGAAGGCAGCAGGACACAAAACAGCAGAGAAACAGAGTAATGGAAAAAACAGAAGTAAAAAAAGAACAGGTACCTCCACCCTGCGAGAGGGAAAGAGAAGATGAGTAACCTCCTCCACTAGAGTAGGATGCTAGCGCTCCAGATGGGGTACCTACAAGACAATGACAGCTAAATTTATACCACGAGACAAACATCTAACCTCACACCAGAGAGTAGTTATCACACGACACAGAACCTGCCTCCATCAGTCAGATCAGTCAAATATTTGAACTGTAACAGTATAATATCATAGTGAGCCTGTAATGTCAATACATCAAATATTTATCTAAAACTACAAATACTGTAAATAAACCAGTCTTATGAACCAGCATTATATCTTTAAATTCCATTTTATGCATACTACATTCTGAGATGTTTCCACTGTATTCCACACATATAGCCACACATCTTTAACTGCCTCTGGGACAGAGTGCAGTGTGGGCACTCTGTGAGGCAGTTTTGCAAGTGCTTTGACCAATGCTAACACCCGGAAAGTTGGTGTGTCAGTTGGTCTATATCACTAGATAATTACTGGAATGACTTTAAAACGGAAAAAAGTTTATTTTTATCGTGGTTTAAGACGCTGCCACACTTAGTTACTAAACAGCTATAGTCTCTCTGCCTACCTGTGATACAGTAGCTCTTTGGGTTGATAGGCTATTACTCATTGAGTGTAATCAACTAGACAAGGCCATGGATCAGGCATTGAGCAATGCAACAAAGAAATAGACAGGGCGGCCGCATCAGGGCCATAGTAACACTATTAGTAGCGGTTTTATTATTATTTGTTTAATCAGCAATTAGATTGTAAAATTTAGAGTCAATAATGTGCAGATTTGTTTTCCCATTGACCAACTGATTGTCTGAAGAAAGGGAGAATTTAAGGTGACCAAATTTCTCTCTGGTTGATTAAAGCCCTTTTTCTTCATATCACTGGTATGGCTATGCTGAAAATATCAAGAATAGGTTACAAAGAGAGACTAGAGTATAATTTAACATTAGCAGCAGAATTTTTAGATATTTTTGTTTAGGGTGGTGAACATGATCATTTATTGTACAACTCAAGAGTTTCTGGGAAAAAAAAGGAACAAGGTTTTGTCTTCTGCTTAAGAAAGTGATGCAAGACTGTCTAGTTTCACTGAGAAGAAGACCACACAACTCTTTCTCAAAGCTGATCCTGGACCAGAAATGACTTAAATGAAATACAGAGTATGCAATTTCTGCTGTTAGGGGTTTTTCAGTCAGCACAGTGAGATTATGAGATGTAATTTGGCATAAAGTTTGTTGACCTGGGTAAAGCTGGCTAGAAAGAGACTGTCCTTTACATTCACTAGTGAAAACCTTAAAAACTCTAAAGTTACAAAAACTTGTGAGTAATAGACAACCTTTCTGGAGTTACTGTTGGAGCAGACTTAACATATGAGTTTTCATTCATATGCATTAGGTAAATTGGTATAGTTAATGTGTTTAAAGGAGGATAGCCATATTCTTCCATTATATTCTACTCATTGCAAAAAACTCTGAAAAAATTGCTCAGTTAGCATGCAACAGTGGTGCCTGTATGATGTAGGACTGAAACCATTTCTTTGAGAAACATGAATAACTCACTTTTAAAAATTTGTTTATTCATATAACTGTATAAGCACACTCTATTCCACAATAGTCAGTAGCTGTGGCTCAAATGTGTTGTAAGTGTGTTTCACTAAAGACTCCATTTCCTGCTGGGTCAAGCCTAATGTCACAATATATATATAATTCAGTGCAATTTCTAGTAAAAGCTGGCAAATACTGCCTGTTCTTCCTGTTTATTACCATAATACTAAATCAAGATTTATTTTAAGTCAATCAGTGATTTAAAGATGGAAACCATTTAGTTTTATCTAAGCACATTTACAAAACACATAAGTTATAAAAACCAGTGTAATACAATCATTCGAAAAAAGGCCTGAGGTTTGTTTAATATTCATTGAATTGACATTATTGAAAGCTTTTTCATAAACCCATTCAAATATCACAGCCAAACTAATGAGCACCAGCAGTCTTGAAACATCACAACACATCAACCTAAGCTGATGCAAAATCACTTCAAATGACACTAATTCCTCTGGGAGGTACTGAATCTCAAAAGAGGTCATGTCTCATCTATAACTTCAAACTGGCTCATGGACTGTATTTCTTTCTCCTCCACTGAACTATCTAATTCTTTTGTGCCTAAATTGTTAGTAAATGAAAAATCATTGTAGATCATATCACTTTACGAGAAGATTATGAAAACTCTAACACTTTCTGTGTTTCACTGCTGTACTACACTGTCAACCTGTTGCTTGACATTGAACAAAAACAGGAATAATATTACTACTATGTAAACCAGGCATGAATTGCATCTCAAAATGCAAACTAGGAGAAATCTACCCTTTAAAAAGACACTTATTCTATTCCTTTATCAAATAAATTTCATCCTGGTAACTGTGTGCTTTTATATAAATAAATATAAATAAATGAATATAAATATATACAAAAAAAACATTTTTACAGGTCCCAGTATTACCAAGCTGACTACTATCCAACTACCGACTAAACTGACCTTCCATATCTTTTGAGATCAGACGACTTACAATCACAGCTTATCTAACAAACTAGTTACAAGATGGTGTTGATGTCAATGATGCACTTAGCTACAGCTGCTCCTTGGGACTTGGCTTTCTGGTGATCTTACATGGTGCACTCTTCAGCTTTTAGATAGATTTTGTGTTTGGCCAGGTGTTTTATTCAGGTTAGATATGTTGCTCTGGCAAGCTTTTTATTTCACAAAATCTTTTTCCCTTTATACCCTAAAGATGTTCTTTTAGGTACTGAAATTTATCAGCACTTGATTTAACATTAATCAGTACTCTGTAGTGCTTATGTAACTCGGTCAGTACCCTTTGGAATACTGAGTTTGGCACTGTCCCTACATGTGTGACCTCTGAACTCTGAAGCATAGTGACACAAGATGTTATGCATAAGTTAAAGGTTAACACAAGATGTTATGATATTTTTTGATAGTAAGACTGAGTTTTACATGCATTTCACTAATGTGCTGTGACATAACTTCTCCCACCATAGTTATCAGATCTCATTCTCTACTACCAACAATTGGATGATATGAAATAGAAATTAACCCCTAACCTCAGTCAAATGGTTAGATGTAAGCTGATTGAGGGGGAAGCTTCTGGAGTTATTGACCTGTGTGGCCTACAGATGAAGTCTTAGTATTCTGGGTCGGTGTTATTACTGCTAGTTGCTGTTATTTCTTATTGCAATTCCATGTGTCATGTTGGCTAGCCAGAAGAGACAAATAGTTTACTTGAGTGTGGTGTGAGATTTTCAAAACAATTGATACTGGGATAAGTGCCACACACATACTTAACACCACACAGTAATTTTACTATTGTACACCAAACTAATTTGATTTCCAAGACCAAAATGCCTCTATGGAAGCTAAAGTGACACTGTGTCATGGGTCTTCAAACCCTTGTGCATCATGGGGATGACATTTGATACGCTGATGCTTTCATAAAAAGGCACAGAGGTGAAGTGGATAAAATGGGAATGTTTTGGTCAGAATGACACTAAGCCACAGAGGTTTCTATTTCCAAGGAGAACATTCTTTGGCTTCACATTTAATGCCTAAGATGAGTCCATGACTGAGGTTTGACTGAGCAGCACAACCACAAAATAAAAGACTGAGAGGGAGGTCTTTGATTTAGTGCATAAATGGGACCACAGATGTGACAATAAAGTATTATGATTGAACAAGGTGTGGATGGATTAGATGGAGGTGTATTTACCCAATAAAGAGTGATCCTTGTTGGCTGATTCTCCATCTCCTGTAGGAAGGTCTGGTCTGGTGTAATCTCGACTCTTGTCATTGTTGTATTTGACATTGAGGTTGACCAGTTTACTGAAGTCTATCCGCAGAGTACAACATGAATTATAGATGTTCTGTCCATCCAAAGACTAGAGTAGAAGTAAAAGAAGGAGAAAGAATCGTAACAGTGTTTTCACATACAACAATAGACATAAAGTCTGTATCTGAGTAAAAAATAGGAAAATACTAAGCTTTTAACACTAATCTTAAACTTTTTAATCATTTGATGGTTTAAAATTGGTTTTTAAGGGGTGCTGCAGCCCCCCTTAAAAAAGCCACTGAAAGTGACTTAATCTTAAAGCACTACTTAATAAATTTCTCCTTTAAAAAAAAAAATCATATTCATATTGTTTTTTCTTTAAATTGTCTATTTTTTATTCAAAGTATTTATCAGTAAACAGTTTATATGGAAAAATTTGACTGTGTGTGCCTTGCAGCTCACTACTTTTACAAAAAAGTAACCTCTTGGGCCCAAGAGGTTACATTCTGTTTTAGAGAGCATCCCAATTTTTTTGTAATCACGGTTGTAGCTTGTTTTCTGCCAGGATTACTCAGGCCAATACTAATATTGATATTAAGGATTTTAAAAAAATCTGCTCAGCATGTATCAGTTGATAGTATAATTATAATCCTCTCTTTTATGTTTCAGATGATAATAATCTTGATATGGATCCATAGATTATTTTTTTACATACATGCATACATATATACATATATACAACTTGATATAATACAAATGTAACTGATATATTAAAGTTAAGGATTGTCCAGGCCATTAGATTAGTCCACCTTTAATGCTAAGAATCTTAAGATGACTGATAGATGAGATGTGAACTGTCTAATTTAAATGTTGGGTGCTCAAAGGCAGAATGAAAAAGATTGACTCTCTAAGATGAAATTTAAATCTAAATTTGTAAATAATCATCCAACAAAGACAGAAGTTTTTGTACTGCAAATACTGGACAAGAGGTACATCAAAAACTGCTGTGCACATTAAAGAAAATACAATTCATTTCTTAGCTTTGATCTTCAACAAGAGATTTTAACATAAAAAAGGCAAAACTCAAACATTAGCCTCCTGCTTAACCTCTATATGAACTCCTTAAAAGTAACAAAATAGTCTCATTGAAGCTGGGATAAAAAACCTGCACACCTGTTACAATTGGCTACTGGTTGCTTGTTTTACATCCATAATCTACATAAGTGTAAGATCCTACCAGTTTAGCTTGCTGAGCATTGACAGGATCGCTGAACTGTAGAAGAGCCTGAAATTGGTTGTTCTTGGTGAAGGTTATAATCTTCATCACAGTCCCAAACTTACTGAAGATCTGAAAAAATCATATAATAAGAAGAAACATGTTCCAGCTTGACCTGAATAACCAAACTTAACTTTTGAGTTTAAAAGGCATACATAATCATCACAAATAAAAGGCAAACCAAAATGGGATTTTCAAAGGTCTTGATCAAAATTTATGTGTGTGTTTGTGATTACTGATGCAATGCTGATATTTCTACAGAGAGCCCCTTTTTTTGGTTTAAAGATGCTGTTTTTCATCCCAAGAAAGCCCAAGCATTAAAAAAACAAGCTTGACTATGGGACTGTGTTTAAATTACTAATTGGTGTATTTGATCAATGTTTTTCAGGTTTTTACCTGTTGTAGAACATCCAGGGTTACAGGATAAAACATGTTATCAATGATAATTCGCAGGACAGGGCTGGGGGGTGGAGCTAGGTCCAAAACTCCAGGATCAGAGGATGGAGAGCTTCCATCCTGAACTGCTGACACTGCCTGCAGCACTGCCTGGGCCCTCTGAGTGAAAAAGAAAAAGAAAAAGAGCATAACAATGAATATATCATGCAGCATAAAGTCCAACTTCATTCTAGGCCTGATTTTGCTGAAGGATGATTTCTGGTGTACAAGGACATCTATGCATATACCTGGTTCAAAGCAGAGTCTGTTTTCAGTTCTTTGTGGTTGGAGTACTGGATGAAGACAGGAGTGTTTCTGACCTAAATAAAATAAGGTCCAGATAACACATTTCAGGAGACAAACTCACTTCAGTTAGTAATCCATACAACAACGACAAAATTAATATATATTACATGGACAGTGATGTATTTCAGACCTGTGGTGTGACAGCTGTGTAGTAGTTCACCATAGTAATGGCTGCTTCCTCTGTACCCAACTCCAGAAATGCCTGCAATAACCAGTAATTAGCAAAATTACAAATCTCAAGGAAAAAGACTGTCCTCCCCTTGTTTAGAAAAGGAGAATCTGATCTCATCAAATGTAAATGTGATTACAAATCTGTGCATTTGTTTTCATTTTCATTGCAAAGTATAGGCCCTGATCATGCTGAGGTTTGTTTGTTTTACCTGATTTTTCCCCTTTAGCATCAGTATATTTGTGACCTTTCCAAAGGGCAGCCCAAGAGCAATGACTTCGGTCTCTGACACTTCATTTGGAAGTTTCCTGATGTGGAGAACTCTGGATGGAGGGGATTCATCCAGACGCTGTTTTTTACTGTCACTGCCGTTCGCTGGACATGGACACACACACATAGAAATAATAAAAAGAGATAAAGTTGCATATGACATGACAACTCTAGATTAAAGGTGAAGCAATAAACATTATTTTCATAACATTTTTAAAACAGAACCAGTCAGAGAAAATATCAATGTTAACCATAACCTGAAAGATGACAAAGTTTCATTAGTTTCTTCAGTTTCAGGGTTCTGCCATTATGCATGCTGGATTTATGAACTATTTGGGATGATAGAGTGTACTATCTGCTCAAACATAACAAGTCAGCTTGCTTGTAACTTACTAAAATAAAGGTGTGGCACTTTGGCCGACTGACCAGTGTGGTCTTCAGTCATACTTTCACTGATGTCCCTAGGTGCTTGGTCTTTTAATCGCCACATGACTTCATTTAACTTCCAATCTGTGTCACGGCTTAGGTATTCAGGCACAGTAGTGCATTTAAACTCTTTTTGAAGAGTCAAATTGTGTTTTCTTCATATTCAGGATGTCCTGTTTAACTTCATTCAACATAAACCTGAAGCTCTGTTTCTACATGATTCTAATTTATCCAATGTTTTTGATCATCTGTGCAGGGAAGTTTTTGACTGTCAGACAACTTCTGTTCTTCCTAGACCAGGGATCCGCAACCTTAGACACTTTAAGAGCCATTTGGATCCGTTTCCCGCAGAAAAGAAAACAACGAGAGCCGCAAAACCCTTTTGACATCTAAAATGAAGATAACACTGCATATATCTATTTTTTTTTTTTTTACCTTTAATCTATGCATAAAAAACTATAGTGTGTTGCATTCATGAAATCAACGAACTGGTACAGAGAATATGCATTTTTTTCTGCATGCAACAAAAACATTTTGAACATTCTAAACTCCGAAAAAAAGACGCTAGTGATTGAGTACGCCACAGCTGATTTGATGTCTTTAATTTGCTGTCTGGTAAATGTTCTGTTTTCTTCAGAAACCTTTCTTTACTTTTCTTGGAATTATTCATGGTTGGCCTGCCGGGGGTTGAAAAGCTCAATGAATTGTGCACCGGTGAATGTTGCACATGTTGCGGTTGTGACGCATATTTTTAGCGCAAAAAAAAATAAAGAAAAGAAAAACAGAA
>JAPZDV010000004.1:1901931-1924270 GCA_029814665.1 Acanthurus lineatus | reverse complement strand
GAAAATAAACATGTTTTATTTTAATGTTACAGGAGTACCATAATCTTCAAACTTAGAATTAAATTTAAAAAAATGAAATAAAATAAATTTAAATTAAATACTCATTATTTAATTTCCAAAGACACCAAGAGCCGCAGCAGAGTGATGAAAGAGCTGCATGCAGCTCCAGAGCCACAGGTTGCCAACCTCTGTCCTAGACCAACTGGGTTTCAGGTACCATGATCAACTTTCATTTCACTGCAATTCAATTTTAGTTAAGATTAGATTAAATTTACCGGTCATAGAGTTGGGGCTGCTTCCATACATGTTGAGCTCATCTGAGCCTCTCTGGAAAACAAGAGAAAAAAGGAAAAGAATTGAAACTTTTATGTCGTTTCCAATATCAGAAAAAATCTGAATATATGACTATTTTAAGCTGTTATTTTTATCACAATACTTACAAATAAATGTTTGGCATTACATTGTATAATCTGTCTGCCTTACTGAACAGCAGTGCAGTACAATCACCTGATATCCCTATATTGCCCCCCATAACGTATAGCAGCAAACAAAGGATAAAACTACAACTTTTTTTACTGTTTAGGTAGAAATAATAAAAAGGTGAGATTCCTTGCCTTCACACCAACCGCAACATCACTGCCAATGGAGACAATAAAGGCAATCAAAAAAAAGGAAAAAGAGAAGAAAAAATGTTATTCAACACTCTCATGTAAAAGCAATTATTCAGTTCCAAGAGACAGAGGGACTGAAGCTGTTAAGAGTTAAACATGGATCTGGTTTAAAATGTTGTGGTATATTACTTCAAGTGTGCAAATGTTGAATAATTTAATGCCATGTTGAAGAAATATTACACAGAATTAAGGTTTAAATGTTTAAGTTTTTTGGTATTCTGAGTCCAAGTCTAACCTTAGAGGCATATTGAAGGCATTGAACAGTTTCACAGGTCTATTACAATTCAGAAATTCTTTATTATGACTATGTATTCTGAATTACTTCGACACACTAACACTGGTTAGTTTATCCAATATTTGAATCATCTTAAGTTTCCCAGAGCTGAAAAAAAATGTATTACTTCTTCTACAGAGCATTAAAGACAACAAACACCACTGAGGTGGCTAACCTACTTTAAGTATATTTTGAAATAATTAAATAGGACAAGTAACGTTGTAACGTTACATGTTATTACCTCCTATCATATTGGGGTAACTAACAGCGCGTGTTATACCGTTACTAACTGAACGCCGACAGAGTGCGCGCGCAGCATCCACCAGTTTTAGACAAAGGACCCTTACGAACTGACAGCTGAGCTTACCAAAACGTTAACGGCATTGACACGGTCCATAACTAACACACAGGGACAACAGCTCATGACACTAATTTTATCTGCCAAAAATGGTTTCTTTTACCATACGGAAATTCAGCAACACATTTATTCTTACCAGTTGCTAGTACATTAGTCTAGCTAATGTGCATTTTCAATTTCATCAAAAAAATGGCTATATGTATATGTTCTTGAACTGGATGATGACACGTATGTTATTCTCGAGTCATGACTTATCATGAGCGCACGTTTTTCTTCAAGCAAGACAGCAGTGAATTGAAATTTTTGTGACTTTGGGACTGAAACTTGGTCTTGTTAGCTATCCAACGTCATGCTGTTAGCAATTTACAGTAACGTACGTTATCAAGGTTCGCAATTGAGCTAACAGTTAGCATATCATTAACTAGGCACGGAGAGCGGTTTATACTATTTATTTCACATGCAAAGCTGTGAAAAGTGCACCCAGAAGCAGTAGCTGTAATATAAAAAGGATTACCCGTCCATTGCAGCTCTTTGTCCTCTCCTGTCTGTTGATATTACAGCACACTTCGATGCGTAGTATGAGCAAGATGGGCGTTCTTCCTCCTGTTCTTCTTCTTGTGTTGTAATGGCTATTAACAACTTACAGTGTTATTACGCGCTTTGCCGCCATCTTCTGCTTTGGAGGACAGTCCAGAGAGTGACAATTGTGGAATAAGCAACGATTGCCATTTGGTAAATTGTGTTTACAGCAAAGTAAAAAAAGAGTAAGTAAAAAAAAAAAAATCTTACACAAGTCTCGTGAGGATATGTATAATCTTCAGCTTGAAAGTGCCCCCATACAATTAACAAAAACAACTTTAAGTTGCAGTTGCACATTTTTATGTGGGCAAGTCGGATTTCTACTCTCTTGAAACTGTCCTCTTTCTACATGTAACCTTGCTCAGCGAAAACTTTACCAATACATCTATTCACTATGTTATTGCCCATGTTTGTACTGCCTAGCCTTACAAATTAGTATCATCTATGCAAATGTCATCTAGTTTTTTAATAACAAAACCCTCAGAATTCCAAGATGTACATGCTTATATAGGCACTGGTGAATTTGTCTTCTTTGCAACTTTAAGTACAAAGAACTGCACAAGAGTCAGAATATGTTAAGTAATTTGCAAAGTAATTTGCATTTCTAAATTTGATTCACAAATACAAAATCAGAAAGAGGCTAATCACTGATGAGTAGCTGTGAGATTTAAATGAGCAGTGGGGCTTGATATTGATATCTGTATATTGGTAACTTTAAAAAAAAAGGGAAAAATATTGTCAAGTAATCAGAATCTGCCAAACAACCTTGAAAAATATTAAAGCAGATAAGCATTTGCATTTGGCTTCACCATTTCAAACTGAACTGAAAAAAACCATATCTTTACTACAATAATTGTTCAGTGTATATATTTGACAATATGTGGAATAGTTCAACAGATATACGCATTTCTTACAGGTATAGGGCATGATCATATTTCCAGTTCAAGTGACAAGTACATGAGTTAGCATCACTGCTGACAAAAACAGGAGTATGGTGGTGTAGACACCTTGCAATGGAAATAGAACCTTTATATGTAAATGAAAATTTTGAAAGGGAGTTTTTTTGAGAAAAACAAGATCTAATCATCTAATCATATCTGCAAATCTTGACCAATCAAATTAAAACAACTTAAATTATAATTCTTTCGTTATCCCCCTGTCCATCCCTGTTTTACAAAAACATCTTGGATCCTTTTCTTGCAACACTAGACCTGTTTTTATTTTGCAAGCCAAAAAAACATCTCATGACCTCAGCTGGTAGAAAACACAGCTAGGGGCCCTACAAGATTACATATGTCCTGTCGAGCCTCTCTGTATTGGTCACCTGTCTGCATTAGAACTGATTTTAGGATTTGACTGATCACATTTAAAGCACTAAGCTTTCTGAGTAGCTCTCAGTCATACAGCTGAAATACTGCTCCTCTATGAGCTAGGGCTAATTGCAGATCCTCAGTTATGGATCAGCTGCTTGCTCCTGAGGCTGGGCACACGACTACAGATGACTGAGATTTTGCAGCTAAGACCTCTCAGCACTGGAACTACCTGCCCGGAGGCTTGCAGAATCTGCAATATCTTTTAAATAATTCTTCAAAAGCATCTAAAAGCCCTTTATCAATTCTAGCACACATCTTGTTAATTTTATATGAAAGCCCTGAGACTCAAGATGAAAAAAAATCTGCAGTGATCCACTTTCCAAGTTAAAAGTCTGATATAAATGGTTTCCTCTCTTGCAGATCCTTTAAAATACATCAAAACTACAAAATTAGCATTGAAATTTCCCACTTGTTACTTGTCATCCATGAGTCATGTTAACTAAAAATTCTAAATTAAGCAGTGATTATACAGAATTGATCTGCATAACTAATGAATAAGAGCAAACATTAAACATTTATATGTATATTTATATATTGTATATATCTAATAATTATACTAACATATGTATTTGATTCTTCTAATATCAATCAAATTTGACAAAAATTTACTCAAAGACATGATTGATTTATTACATTTCTTTTTAATATTTAAGTAAACACTGCACCATCTATAACTGTCATTATTAACAAGCAGCAGTTGAGCAGTTTATTTAAATTTGTTTACCATCTCATTAAACACAACATGTCCACAGAGGTAGAACAACAAAGCTGAATCTACAATTGCTGACATAATTTGAGTCTGAATTATGATTAAATTATTGACAAATTTATTTTCATAGTATTATTGTGAACCATGACTTCAAGATGTTAGATGCCTCCTTTTAAGTCTTGTTATTGGTCTGCATATTTTTTGATTTACAACCACATTTCCCCTAAACAGATTAATATGTTGGATGTTATTTTTCTATTCTTTTTGAACTGTTTACATAATCCACATGTCTTCCACTAATGGGGGCACAATGTTTACAACAGTTTTATAACAGTTTACAAATGTCTCGAAGTTTGTCTTTCCCTTTAGCACACAGGGTTAATGGGCAAACCCCTCTTGGGTTCATAGGGTGTTGTCCTGGTAACCATCTTGATGCAGTCTATGATTGGACAGACGCTGAGGCACAGGGTGCAGCCCGTACAGCTGTCTGTTACAACAGGCAGGTGGGTCTCTGGGTCAAACTTAATAGCCTGGAAGTACAGGAAGCAAAGCTCGTCACAGGACTGAAGAAACAGAAGATGAAACCAATAACACAGGAAAGAGACCACTATCTTGATTTGACCAGCAGGCTGACAGACATACAAACCTGGTATCCAGAGTCATTGCAGGTCATGTAACATTTCCCGCAGTTGATACACATCTCTTCATCTATCAGAGCCTGGACCTGTAAACAAAGAGGAAGGTCATAAATGAAATCATCTGTGGATAAACAGCAATTTTATTACTCTTTGTCTCTCTAAAACATACAGAAGCACAAAAGCACATGGAGGCTCGTAGTTCTTTTCTTGGTACCACAGCAGCTGCCACCTCACAACATCTCTGTGGAGGTCAGCAGTTACTCTGCTAATTTATATTGTGAGTTTATAAAAGACATGAAACAGTTTCTGGTAGAGGCTGCTTTTACTCTGTTGACTATGAATAATGATGACATTAACATCTTACACATTTTTATTTAATAATCATGAGTCGAAAGTTTGGGTTACAGAAAGAGAATGGGAGAATGTTACTTTTCTCAACATTTTTGGTCTTCTGTTCATTTCAGAGCCAAAAGACCAAGTTAAATTGTAAAAAATTAATGGAACATAAAATGATTACAATATATGAGAACCACATTAGGTAGACTTACCTGCTCCATGTTGTTAAGTTCCTGGTATGTTCCAATGTAGCGCAGTGCTCTGGCGATCACATCCTACAAACAAATAATCACACAAACACACTCAGTATAAACAAACTTTTCTTCTAGAACAAAATCATAATATTTCCATATGAAATGTATATGTGTGTGAGTGTGTGTGAACCTTGACAGCAGGAACAGGTTTTTTTGGTGTGTTGACTCCGTTGCCGTTGATTTCGATCTCGTCAGTTTTACTAGAGTCTCTGAGCTTTTTCTTGTACTCTGCGATGGCTTCGTTCCTCTGCTCGAGGTATGGACCAAAGCTAGGGAGGCTCTATGTACAAACACACACATACAACACACACACACACACACACACACAATAGACATACATGTGGTTGGTAATATTCAGAGTTAATCAAATTAATTTCTAACATAGAGCTTACATTCATGTCTTCAGGCTTAAATATGATCCAAGCTCCTCTGACCTCTGACCTGAGGGCTGTAAAACAGTGTGTAATCACATGCTGTGGCAAGTCCTACTGGACAGAGGTGTTAAAGCAAAACAATAATTTATAAATATTGTCCTTTTACAATGTCCTGCTGTCTGCTTTGATGGGGTTGTAGGGCTACAAAGTTGTTTGGCCTCTAAGATTTAGATCATTTAAAAAAGCTATTATTATTTGGCCATATTGCTCTACTAATTTGGCCAACAAGTTTTTTAAATAGAAAAGAAAAAGGGCACTGAGTAGACAAACTAACTTTTAACCTGGCTAGCAAACAATAAAACATTTTGTTAAGAACTACAGAGTGGGCCAAAACGAACAGTTTCGTCTTCTTTTTTACACTCACAAGGTCCTGACATGTAAAATTAATTTGATTTGGTTAATTATTGAGCATCAAAATAGAGTAGTTGATAAATGGAGAAGACGCTACTCAAAAACTTCACCAGTGAACTCTTGAAGCCTCTTAGGTAACTGTTTTCTGACAGGTTTCTTCAAGACCAAACAGCCAATGCAGCTGCCTTTTGTCTACCTTTCCAACACATTAGTGGTCACTATAAATTAATCACAACATTATTAAGTGTTGGCACCTTTCCAACCAGGTCTTCCAGTCTGGGAACCGGTTTTCCCTTCTGATGCCTCTCTGTTGGAGGAGACTGACCGTTCCAGTCCTTCAGCTCCAGGCTCTTCAGGTACAACAAGGCCTTCAGACCTTAATACATAGTCAGCATAATGGCGTTATCATATAGTTTGAATCAGAGGTTAATGCAGCAGGCTGTGTATAAATAACTCTTCAGATCTTGAGAAAAACATAAGGTTACTTTCACCTCACATACCGACACAATAATCCTCAATAACTGTGAAATCCTGGTTCTGTACTGCACTGCACACCTGCAAGAATTCAAATACACACAAACATGCACCAATAAAAACATAGTACACACTGAAGAATGTAGTATTTTATTTGGCTTCAAATCACTTCAAGGTAAAATTTGTTTATTAATCATCATGATCCATTTTATTTATCAAAATGCTTATTCAATTGAGAAGATTACTATTCACAACCCACTTAAATGTCCTCTTAAATATGTATGCAGGCAATGTATGTGCCAACCACAGTCTCTTGTATTAATACAAAAGGTGAAACACTTTGTTGTGTAGAACTCCTTTCTTAGAAAAATCCTTGTAACACTTTATTAAACAGCCTATGACTTCTAGCGTAATTTAATGACACTTACTATGTAATTCCTCTGAACTTAAGGTGTAATTTTTAATTTCGAAATTACAAATTACACCTTAAGTTCAAAAATTACAGACTGATGCTAACTAGGACTGAAGTGTAGGTACAGTGGAAGAAGGTAGTAACGATTTGGACTAGTAAATGATACTGTGAGTATTTTGTAAGTACTGGGTCCCTGCATCATCCAGTACCTCTGAGGTAAATATAGTCGTCTCTCTGTTAGTATGTAATATGCAAGGTGCAATAAAACCAAATCTTTTGGAACTTTTTTTGTGGCAGTATCATCATCATTTGTATCAGTTATTATTATTAAAACCATGATGGTACAAGATTGATTGATTGATTGAGGCTTTATCCTCGGGCCTAAAAGGAGAGTATGAACCTCTCTGGATAGTTAAAATGAGTTTTCTTGCTAATTCACTACCATTCCAAAGGGCAGAGACATTTAAGTCGGATTTGATATAATTAGAACCAACATTTTAACAGTGGCTGTCTGGTACCTATTTTTTTTAAAAGTACATGAGGAAGCCATTAGATCAGTCTCACAGTAATGTCATCACCTGTAACACTGAGGCCCCGGCATGGAGAAACTGTAGTCCAGTCTCTGCTGAGTCGATGCCTCCGGTGGCCAGGATTGGGAAACCAGGAATTGCGTTGGCAATGGCCGATACTGCTCGCAGAGCAATGGGTCTGATGGCATTTCCTGCACACATTATGTGTATTACTAAGTGCTTTTAGGAAGAACCTTAGTAACAGTAAGTACATCATTGTGTCACTTTCATTTATTCAGTCATTCATAGACCTCGTAAAGGATAACACTGCTGTCTTTTCATGTTACATGCAAGTCCTACACCTACAGTTGCCACAGACCTCTTACTGTACCAATCAGAACACTGACATGATAGGTAAACATCAAAGTTACTGCCTTATATTTGGGTCAAAGTTATGTTATCATTACTTGGTAACACATAAACTGTCCCTTCGTAGTGCATCTCAGCCCCAGTTATTGTTTGGGCAAGTGTGTGTAAATCTGTGTACTGTAAATCTGGGAACTGAAGAAGCTTCTTGGATGAGAAGTGAAATGTCTTCCCAAAAACTCAACATAGTCCAGTTGCCTTGTTTCAATGACTCTTCAAGGTAAATCTGTGTACAGTGTGAGAGTTAATGTATGTCTGTTAATATATGTGTAACTACCAACAAGATGCTCTGTGGTTCTGGATGGAGCATTCCAACTTTTTTAAAAAATACATCAAAATGCACAGTGCATCATCTGCATTGTCTCGCTTCCAGCTTCCAGACAGCAAATTTAACCATAACAGATGACAGAAAAGTTGCATTATGCACTGAAAGAAAAATAGCACCCCTTTGGGTGTTTGCCGGGGTAAGAGGCTCTAATGAAAGATAGCATGAAGGTGCAATATGGGAAGTGTAGGTTTTTGAAGCACAGCCTACATTATTTCACTTTATTTTTCTACTGTAGCTGCACTTGTAACCAACAGTTACAAGGGCTTATATGTGTGTGTTTTTATGTTTGTATGTATCCTTTTTACCAGACACCCCTCCATATGTGGTGCGTTTTCCCCTTCCAATACTCGGCCAGGGGGCGCCATCGGCGTTCAGTCCCATCAAACCAGAGACTGTGTTGGTGGCTGTTACTCCATCTGCTCCACCTTTGAAACAGCATGATTTCTGTGCATTAATTTCATTACATACATGGTTGAATTAAAATAATCTGTACATTGCAATTAAACAAAATATATTAAAACATAAGCAAAGCAGTTATGGAGGAAAGACGAGCAGTGCAGTGTTAAAGTATGTTACCTTCATGAGCAGCCTTGGCAATGTCAATGATATTGGTAACGTTTGGTGTCAGCTTGGCAAAGAACGGAATAGAAATGGCTTCACGCACCCAGCGACAGATGTTACGCACCAAAACTGGGTCCTAATAAAACATAAAATAAAATAAAATAAAAAAAATAAAATAAATAAAAAAAATAAAAAAAAACAAACAAAAAAATAGCATATCAAATTATTTATTTTGTCAGAGCACACTAACTGTTAAATAATTTATGATATGACACAATATGTAAAAGATTGTATGCTGTATTTTTACTACTATATATGTAAACTCTATGCTTATGACAAGCAAATCTATGTGCATCTACATAGATCAGAATCATGTTGGTGTGTATGTGTGTGTGTTACTATATGTTTACCTGTCCACAGGCCAGGCCCATGCCTCTCTCTCCCATCCCATGAGGACAGGACAGGTTCAACTCCAATGCATCTGCTCCTGATTCCTAAACAAATCAGTTTTCCTAATTAACCATAACCCACAAACCACTAAGTGATAACTCGTGCATTAAAATAATCATTATAGTGCAGTTATAGTGATTACATTCTGTGAATGCTGAAGAGTTTGTTATTTGCAGGTTTTCTTTTCTTACCTCTGCCATCTTGGCTAGTTCAGTCCAGTCCTCCCTGTTGTAACTACACATGATACTGGAGATCACCACCTGACAGAGAGACAGGGAAGGGTTAGTTTTCAGATGTCCAAAAGAAATGTTAAACACTATCAGACCATTTGTTGGTCCATCCTTTCATCAATCACACATCGCTAACACAATAACTGTAACAAAATACCTCACTGTGCTGTTAGATCAGACAGTGCAAACAGGCTTCATTAACACAGTTACACAGGATGTCTGACATGTACATGTAGCATGATGTTAACTGACAACTTTCTGCCTATTTTCAGTAAAGTAGAAGCCAAACCTTTGTTAATAAAGAAACTTACATTATTAGGGAAATCCTTCTTTAACTCAGCGACGGATTTGCACCAGTAGGCTGCTGTCTTCTCACTGATGAGCTCAATGTTGAGGAAGGAACCTTGACCAGGTCCATACATGTTACCTGAGGTGGTGCCACGCACAATACGAGGAGACACGTTGGTCACCAAGTCCTGCAGACACAGATTTATAAAGGCCAATTTAATGAAATGAATGTGATGGCTGTGACCTTTTCCCTCAGCTGTGTGATTGATCTTTTTTTCCTATGGTCAGCTCAAAGGAATGGTTCAATGTGATGCATTTCCATTAATGCAAAATCAGCTGCATCAAATTTATTTGTAGGTATATTTAGCTTAAGCTAAAACTGACTTATTTTATCATTTAGTGATTCTGAGAACACTGAGTACAGACAATTGATTGGAAAAAACATCAATTACTCATGCTCTCAGTCATGATTCTAAACTGAAAATATTTAGGTTTCTTGTAACATTATAACATATTTTAGCATTTCATTTGACATGTCACATGAAAAAATTACTGGACAAAATTCACAGCCATATATTATTTAGCTTATTTCATTTACATAATACCTATACTTCTGCACTCTTGTGTGCAACTCAGTGTGTTTGCTAGGCAACGTACATTGTTTGTGTGTCCTTGTGAGTGTGTGTAGTGTACCTTATCCAGTCCAAATGTCTTAGTTAGAGCAAAGCCCCATCCCTGCTCAAAAGCTCTTCTGATCATAGCTGTGCTGGTGGTGGGAGGAGCAGATGCCAGGCCAAATGGGTTGGGAAACTTTATTCCACAAAGCTCAATGCTGATGTCCACTTGATCGATAGCACTGTAGAACAAAGGCAGCTTTGGGACGGGGTCCACTGTCTGTC
Source organism: Acanthurus lineatus (assembly GCA_029814665.1). Taxonomy (NCBI): domain Eukaryota; kingdom Metazoa; phylum Chordata; class Actinopteri; order Acanthuriformes; family Acanthuridae; genus Acanthurus; species Acanthurus lineatus. The sequence goes on along the minus strand of JAPZDV010000004.1, from coordinate 1,913,716 downwards.
CATGCAGAGACTGCAGGGGGAAGGGAGATAGAACAAACATTTGATTTATATCACTAACATATGAATCATTCTGTTAAATACATCATAATATACTCTTATTCTGACACTGACAAATTTCAAAGTTCAAAGTTTGCACATAAACATTCACCAGCACAACACAATAATAACTGTGACGCATACACACAAAGTATCCTACAGGCCAATCAGTCATCCAGTCATTTATTGGGAGGAGGAGTGCAGGTTTTTATGTGAGGATTTTTTAATAATGACTGGTAAAATTTCACCCGAAATGACACCTAAGTGTGTTAGCTCCTTACCAAAGACAGCAGTTGACTTACATGGTTTCAAATGTGATTTAATGTATGTGATGTATGAATCAGAAACAAATGTACCTGAATGTATCTGTGGATGTGCCATGAGGCCTGTTTTCCATCGTTAACTGATTCCACTGTGGTGTTTGCAAAGCCAACAACGTCTCCTCCTGCAAACACCCAGGGCTCACTGGTCTGCATGGTCTCTGTGTTGACCTCTGGTGTGCCCCAGTGGGTCAGCTTCACAGGAGCCATGGCCTCAGACACTAAGTACAGTCAGATCATGAATCAGTTGAGGTATGAAAACATGTTATCACTAATTAATATTCTGCAGTGATCTAAAGCATCATCATTTCCAAGTGTGAAAAGCTCAATTTCAGTTATGTTGTTGTCATATAATAATGCTCATATATTCAATAAGACTTTCCATAGTTTGTCAGACCACAAGATCAGGAGTTTGTGGTGAGCATCACTGGTTGATCATATACAATAAACATACATATACAATAAACATACATATATTTTTTTGTATTATTTCATACATGGAAAGGTTTAAAAGATGATAAACATCAACCTCTAAATAAACATTTTTAAATGTGCTCTTTATATTTATTTAAATACAAATAAATAAAAATTCAAAAAAACAACAGAAAAAAAACACACACACACACACAAAATACAAAGAAACGGATATCTTTCCAAACCAGAGAAAGATTTACCATATTAAAGGCCAAAGCAAAAAGGCTGTTGATCCAAAGCTGACTGGTCAGTTACCTTGGGGCTCATTAAGCATGGAACCAAAGGCGCTGATGATGTAATCAGCCTTCAGCCTGACAACTTGGTCCTCATCTTCCAGCCAGTCACCTTCCTCAGTCTGCTCGGTGCGACAGAACTGTAATCCGGCAACACGGCCATTCTTCATGATGACCTCACGAGGAGACAGGAAGGGGAGGAACTCACACTGCTCCTCCTTAGCCAACTCCATCTGCCAGACAAAAACAAGTGTGTTCAGCATTCTCCATGTTTCCATCTGCCTGGATGTGTGTCCATCCATCTATCCCTGATCCGCACCTCCTCAGGAACAGCCCTGATGTTGGTGAAACCCTTCCTGAAGCAGACGTACACTCTCCTGGCTCCACAGCGGAGGGCCGAGGTTGCGCAGTCAAAGGCAGTGTCACCAGCCCCCAAAACGATCACTACACCTCTTAACTCTGGCAGAGAGGAGCGACACTGACACATACCTGGACAGAGGGACATGACACAGTGAGGGACTGTATTTGATAAAATGGAATGAAAACATCTTCATTTTTTGCGCTTGGCTTCTTCCTGTCTGATCTTTTCATTTTCTCCTGCATATGCATTGTAGTTGAAATGATGTCGCTAGCAAAAACAATTGTGTGGGTTGTGTATTTCCTTCAAATTGGTTGATGTATGTGCATGCTCTGTGTGTGTTTGTATACCTTTCTTGCTGGCTGAGGCCACCATGGGCAGAAAGTCTTTTGAGGTGAAGAAACCTTGATCCATGGTTAAACCCTGAAAGATTTTAGCTCTGTTGGCCTGAGGAAGACCTGGAGCCACAAACATATGAGGAGACATATACAAAAGAAGAAAAATGGACCTCTTGATAAGTAAGCTTTATACTGAATATCAATGAAGATAAATGCAAAAGTATTTTCTGAAAAAAATTACAAGAGGCTCTCACCAATCCCAATAAAGGCAGCCTTAAATCCTTCCTTTTTCAGGGACATCAGAGTCATTCCGTTAATCCCTAGACCTTTCTCACACACCACCTGGTGTGTACACAAACACAAACTTACATTTACACAACTGTATAACGATTCAAATGACTTAAAAGCCCTGAACACATCATTACTTTCTTTACGTTAGTGAAAAATGCCCGAGTGATTATTTAACACTTTTTTCTTGTTAATTATCATCTGTCAAATTTGCACTAAATACATTTTAAATGTGTGACATCGAGTCCATTTAAATTATTAAAAAAGCAAATACATCTAACAAACAAACAACAGCAGACTTAATAACTGAACAGTTATTGCAACATATATTGCAGGATTTTACATGATGAAGACTAAGGCCATGTGTGAGTATGACAGAAGTACCTTGACTCCTAAGTCCTTCATCAGGTTGATTTCAAACTGGACAACCTCATAGGGAAGCCGGAACTGAGGAATTTCTGATGAGCTGCAAGGAGGCAAGTTCACACTGTCAGTAAGTCTGTCTTCCTCTTGTATTACTTTCAAACCTGCACTCAGTGCTTCTGCTACGAAGACCTGGATCAATTCCCAATCTCAAGTTCAAATCTTTAATAAATTCATAACAAATCCGCCATACATACTATGACCATACGACATTCACTAGAAAGTGCAGAAATGTTTGCATGCTTCAAGCTGGCAGAAATTAAGAGCTCCATCAATCTTTTTTAAAAAACTGTATAACCTATTAAGCCTTTCACCTCCCACATTTTTAAGTGACACCAAACTAGCTAGACTGCATCTTCAGACTAATCCCTAATGACAAGAGGCTTGAGTTTCTGAATATGAGCCTAACTGATGCAGACTGAGCATCTTATATTTACTCAGTAATTTTGATGTAAATTAAAGAGACATGACTTAGAAATTCAATAATATTTTTTTTTGTTGGCAGCTCTGCTAATGAATGCTACTGTAGTTTGATTTACCTTCCTTCTTTTCCTGTTCTTGATGATTTTCCATCTCTAACTCTTCCTCTTATATGTTCACAAAATGCCCTATCTCACTATATTCAGTTTTTTATGTTCAAATTACGAATCCTCTAAAAGAATGACTTCCTTCCCATAACTGTTAAATTCCTTTGCAATGTAATCAAAAGCATTCTGAAAAAAAGAATATCTGAAGACAACAGCCAAAACAAATGCCAACAACTATAAATTATATGTAAGTGAGTGAAAAACATTCAATATATGTCCAGCTTATCAAGCTTCAGTAGTGTTATGCTCAGGGGGTGCAGTGGATCCGACGCATACACACTATGGGCAATTTGGCAAACAACTTTTTGGCATTGTGCTTGGCAGGGTTAAAGATGACCTACAGTTTAAATGTGAATTTTAGAAAGTAAAGGTAATAATGTTATAAGGACATGCGAAACTCAGTCAGGCTAATTAATTTGAATTATTCATTTAGCAACCATTTAATTCAGTAAAGGGAAATTTATATAAAAAATGTATAAACAGTTACAGAGCAACAGTGAAATGTAGATAATATTGTAATTTTAAATTGCAACATTTCCATCGTTTTTGTTCAAAACAAACAATGGCAAATTAGGTTATAGGTTCGGCTTTGATTCCTCTCCTCTCCTTTTTAACATATTTGCAGAGGCAGTTTCTGAGGGTGGTGCAGGGGAGGTAGGGGAGACTTTGGCTTGGCCATAAAAGAGAGGAAAGAACTTGGGTGCTTCTTCGAGCACAACACACAGAAACAAGTACGTGGTTCTCTTAGTTTCTGGCACCAGCTCCCAAAAGGCTTGCCATCTCCACCCCTTTCTTCTATCCATGCCCAGCGCCATTTGTTTTTAAGGCCGTTGTCAATTAACACGACTTCCTCTGGCTCCAATTGAATTTACTCTCCATTTTTCTGATCTAATTTCGGTGAAACTACAGTCAGCTTGGATACTGCGTTCAAGACCACTCGGAGATAACGTTCACACTACAGGTTACTTGGCGGAGAAAAATAAAGTGTGGCATACTGTCATTATTTGCTGAACACTGAAAAAACATGCAGCAGCAATTTCTGCTTATTTTCGAAGATGAATATTTGTGACTTTAATGCTGTTCATTGTTCAATTCATTTTCTACAATTCAGAGCCCGTTTTTTCCCCGAGTTGTCTTGAACGCAGCATCAACTGCTGCTAGATCTCAACCACTATGTGTATCCATAGTTACGGTTGCTAACGTAGGATTGGTCAGTAGCAGTCTGAAGGAGAGGCCTGGCAAGTTTTTTTGTGGGGTTTTTTGTGTTTTTTTTTTTTTCTGAATCATAGCCAAACACCGGAGATCCGGTACGGTGCTGGAATACTTTAAGCCCTGTATGCTTTTACTTAGGAGGTGAACTACTTTCACTTTCTCTTTATTTGCTATTCTTTGATGCCTGCTTTGGATAATTATGCATGAGGTGTTTTTTTAACTGCAGTTTTTAGAGTCCTACTGACCAAAGAATATTGACTTCAAATTCAAAAAATGTAAACAAAGAGGTTCACTGATAAAATGCGATAACTGATTGATCTTTCATATGATATGATATAAATTTTGATGATGATAATACTCATCAAGATGTGTCACCTTAGTCCTCCAGTGTACTTCTGCTTTTCAAAAATGGTAATATTATCATATCCAAGACGGGCCAGGAAGGAGGCACAGCTCACTGATGCTGGGCCACAACCAATCAGAGCTATGGGAGAGTGGTAAGACTCTGGCATCTCATTGGCTGGTGGCAGTTCAGGGTTCCTGATCTGAGGGATGCCCATCTTACTAAACACCTGGAAAGAAAAAACAAACTTAAGCAACCAGTTGTCATGTGGTCATACAAAAAAAAGTAAGGCCTTATCAGCAAAACCCCTGAGTATGGTGATCTAAGGAAACTTTCAATTCATTGCTTATTAATTTTCTTTTTACTAATAAAATAAAAAAAAGGAATATCCTTCCTAAAAAAGTTTCATTGTCTTACTTGAAAATTTACCTGAAAACAAACCAAATCTTATTTTTATCTTAAATATAGGGCTAAATTAAAAGCATGAACTCATCCGTGAAGAATATACTGATTTTAAAAACACTGATGTCACATTTTTTCTATTTTCTATGTCCATAAAAGGAGTACCTCTGTAGCAAACTGTTGTAACCCTCCAATATTAATGGGTCCTTCTTCAGAAGCATACAAGTTGCAGCCCCCCACACACAGCTCTGATGTGGGACAAACCATTCCACAGGTCAGACCCAGGGGGTTGTCAGAAAGGATGGCACGTGCTGCTCCATAGTAGTTCTGGTATAAATTCACATCAAAACATATACACAAACATGAATAGGTTTCTACATATGTGTTGATTCTGATTTTTAAGTGGTTTTAATTGTCTGTATATTTTACTACTTTTCATGCACTGTTTTCTCTTAACTATCTTCTAGGAAGGACATCTCATAGGACACCCAACTTGCTCTCTTAAACAACTGTGTACTTGAATGTACTTGTACTTGAGTGTGTGTATCTATAAACGGTATTTTACAGTACCTTGTTAGAGATGCTCGTAATAAATGTCTTTATATCCAGGTTAGTAGGGCAGCTCTTCTGACAAGGAGCATCCGCACATTTTAGACACCTAAATATAGAATTTAGATTTATTTGACAGTTTAAGACACTTGTGAAAAATCATTGTAAGATTTAACAATGTGCAAATGTACAAAGTTCACTGACTGCTAATATGCAGATGTTAAGTATGTAAAATGTTCACCATCTTAGTTTAGCATATTAGCAGGCCAGACAAGCTACTTAGCACTTAATGCAAATAGCTGAGAATGATGATAATGTCTTTTGTTTTGCAGGTATTTGGTTATATACCAAAGTATCAAATTCTCACGGTGGTTCTTAAGAAAAAGTCAGAGAATCATGTCAGTCAGTAGGGTCATTCCTGTCATCAGAGGATCATGACTATCTGCGTAAAGTTTCATGACTTGCTGTGTTTTATCCAAAACTTAGACTTCACTCCCAAAGTCATGCCAGCATGGCTGAGAGCTGGAGCAGTAACACTCACTGCCTTAATGTGACACAAATCTTAAAACTGCACCAGTTATTTCTTCCTCTGCCTAAGTCTTCATATGCATTTCTAAACTAATGTGACAAACTTCCCTAAAGGTGGTGCAGTCTAACAGGTGTGGAATACTCTGTTAATGGCCAAACAGCTCTTCTTTGTAGAGAATCTTTAGCCTGCTAAATGCACATGAGTCAGTTTGGGAGACTGGAGATAACTCTTTTCATGCTAGCTTATGTTTTCAGAGGGTGAGGAAGAGCTAGGAGCAAGGAAAAATGTATTCTAAGCAGCAGCAACACTCCTTTAACTGCATGTTACTAAAGATCCACAACATGGACCCAAAGATTTTCATAATTTGGCAGCTTTAGCCCCTCTGTCATTGTTTCACATCCTCTTAGGGGCTAATTAGGAGACAAGCACCAGAGAGGAGAGCAAGGAGGCATATTGCAAAAATAAAATCATGCTATTCCTGGGTCAGGTTGTATTTACGCCAAATCAGGTACTGCAGCAAAAAAAAAACAGTCCTGCCATTCATTTTAGAGTGGGTGCATTTAGACTGCTGTGGTGTGGATAGCAGGGCCCTGGAGAACTGGCCCAAAAAAAACACATTACCCTGCATCACAAAAGTTTAGCATCTGTGAAGTTGGAAGAGAGGCTGATCCTGGGCTGAGGCTGTATAACTCCATGCTGCACTCAGTAACACCTGACCTGGTGTGAATACAGCCATACCACTTAAATAGCAAAGTCATTCATTCTCACCTCATTGCTTCTCGTAGAGCTCCCCGCTCGCTCAGCGTTGTGTGTTTGATGTCGTCAAAGTTGTTCTCCAGTTTCACACAAGACTGAGAGAAAGAAAGGAGAAAGTGAAGAAAATAGAAGAATAATTTAAAGGCAACAGAGGAAAAAAAAGAAAGAGAAATATTTTTACCTTTTATTATTAATTATATTAATCAAATTGTGTAATCAAAGCCAAGCCCTGTGTGTTTATGTGTGTGGTGTATCTTACATCACAGTTCCTTTCAGGGTTTCTCTTCCAGTGTTTCTTTTCCTTCTTCTTGCTCATTGTAGAGAAGATCTGAGCGTGAGTCTTCACCCTGGGATTCAGAGCCAGGATGCTCTGTACAAGATAAGGTGAAATACTTTAATACATCAAAAAATATCCTTGATTATTTACACTCTGACAGACAAAAACAAATTCATATCATTGTTAGACTCTGTTAACTGACTACAGTTGAACTATTCTTGACAGCACATTTCCAGGATACTGATAAGGTTTCACAGTGACCTGCTGTTTTAACACTTAAAAAGAAACCAAACTCTGTCATGGTTCCAATATATATTTTTCTTTGCCATTATCTTAAGATTACCTTGAAATGACCATTATCTTGTTATCACCAGCTATTTAGTCTTTACTATGTGATAATAGCGTGTTTATCATAGTAACAACAAACTGATACCATTTTCCCGTGAAAACAACTTTGTTATTTTGAGATAGCAGGATAATTAGCTGTGACCTAAGAGGAAAATGGTTTAAAAAATAACCACTCCTATAGTGTTTTTGGCATTAAAATAAATTTCAGTGTTGTCACCCCTCAAAGCTTGTACATTTTATTGTTCATTGTTTTCATTATAGAAATATTTAATGCTTTTGAAATATCGAATTTTGTTAAAGCATTTTGATTTTATATAGATCACATCCCTTTTCAAACCTACATTTTTTTTAATTGTGGAATTAAAAATGAAATGTTGCTTTTACTTTTCTTTTTTTACTCTTGAATGGCTTCTGTTATTTGTCTTTGTAGCACACAGATCTGCTGATAAAAACACTGAAACTATGGAAAATTCTAGGAAAGTTTGCTTGTTTGAATGGTTGGGGTTAGGATGATAAGAAATTGATGACCTGGGGTCAATGCGCTGAGGTTGTGTGACAATGTGGCATGAATACATAAAAGTAAAAATAAATAAATAATATCCCTTAATGACATGCTGTTGCAAACGAAAATGTATTCAGTTAAGAAAGCAAGATGCTCTCTGATTTCACTGATACTGACTGACTGCTGTCCGATATTTCCCTTAATGGAATAGGCCACTTTACTAACTCTTCCAGGTGTGGAATAAATACAGAACTGAGAATATTAACACATAATGGTATGTTTGTCGCAAGATTACTTTCACAGCAAGAAGTCACTTTTCTATCAACTGAACAAAATTTGTGGTAGTTTAAATGTGATTTGCTTGTGTTCTGCTGGTTCTGTTTGAGCTTATTTACTTAGACCAGTCAGACAGATCTGCATTTCATATGAAATTTCAGGTAATTCAACATCTGGCTTCCTTTCAGTATCAACGAAATTGGTGGAAAGTTTGGAGTTATTACATTATCTGGCAGTATACTGTATTTTTTATGCATAAATTAACTCTGTTTTAGACATATAAAGGGCTTTTAGCAGACTTAAATAACACAAGTTGAACCCTTTACTCCATCTTTACATGTGCAAACATGCACACCGTTACTTTGACCATACATGACTTATCTAGAGCTTGTATAATAACACATTTGGTTTGTTGCATAAGATCATAATGCAATACTAGTACAACTTGCATGATCTTTTAATCCTCACTGCAAAAACGTGTAAAAGTGGCAAAACAGCATGTTGTTTAAGACAGAATAGGGCTTCAGGTCCTGTGTTTATGTATGTAATTGTTTGTGGTGTATCTAGGGGAAAAAAATCAGCTCTTTGGCTTTTAAAGCTGTTGTAATCAGTGTTCGATTTAATTTTGTAATGTATAATATGCATAATACAATAACACAGAATACTGATATATGTCTACAGATTCACTCTGTTTGTACAAATTATTTAATGTTACAGCAAAAAGTGACTCCTAATTTAAGTTACAGCCACTGCCTTTCTTGTCCTTTTCATACACATTTATTGCATGCTTTTTAATTCATCTTAACATTGACCCTTCTTATGTTTAGAGGCATAGATTTATTTAAAGGGAAACTCCTGATATTAACCAATGCAGTTCCATAAAGTTGAGGGTGCACAAGATAGAAAATTAGTTTAAAAAAAAAAACAACAAAATTGCAATCAGAACTGTGGCAGTAGGCCACATATTCAGACATTTACTGGCCTCTAAGCCAACAAACATAAGCTTCTTTTCATGAAGTCCATAACACGGGCCTCCTGTTTAGTGGAGTGCCCCTTTAAAATGCTAATAATCTATAACCTGTTTTGCATTCTCTCCCCTCCTTTAGTAGGCTTCCTATCATCAAACTGTGGTGATTCTGCAAGTTATGTAAAGCTTTTTCAGTTTGAGTAAGGTAAGGTCTTTGCATCGGGGGGGCGCTTTCATCAGTCCACCACTGCTATAGACATGTGCACAGCCTCTTTTCACACCAGATTAGTGTTCCTTCTGAAATGGTGAAGGCTAAGCAACGTACTAAACCAAAAATTATCTTGTTGGTATTTGTTAAAACTCCTCTTTGTGCTTTAAGTCAGTGATTATTGGAATATATTGTCGACTTAGTTCTACTGAAGTATTTTTAAAAACAGGTAAAGCAAAAAGTGTCGCAACAAATCCGGTCGGAGAAGATGTTGTGCCGCCTCACCTGATCGGTATGAAGTTTGTTTTCGTAATTACTCCATACATGAATAGACTTGTGCTTGTATTGCCGATTACATGGCATAAAAAACATAGGAACTGGCCTTCCATCAAAGAGCAGCAAAGGAACAAACATTATAATGAAGTAGTGGCGGGCCGTCAGGGCCAGCGAAACCTTCTCTGCTGGCCTAAAAATATCTCACAGACTGATGTTAATTATATTTGTCCACGAATACTTATTAAATAATTCGAAATGGTCTTTCCACTTCCTTTCATAGCTTTTCCCCTGGTTGCGCCGCTTCCAGACTTGTATCTTCATATTAAAGCATTTAACCGATCACATTTCAGCCATCATTTGTTGTCAGGGTAAAAAAAATCTGCCTGGAGGGCTTCACAATCAGTTCTGTGGGCCCGTTAGCATGAAATAAGTGTCGATCAAACTGTTGCTTCACCCAATCAGATTTTCAGTTGGCATGCCAAGGCCTTCTAGCAGGCGTACGGTAACATCAGTGTATTCACACCCTTTGGTTGGATAGTCAGAGAGTTTTCCAGCCAGATCAAGCAAACTGCGTCAGTAGCGAACTGCACGAGCAAAACCCCGAGTTTGTTTCTTCAGTCAAGGCATTTATTCTGGCTACACGAGTTATCTATCTGGGATGGAACGGCTCTTTATACTGCATTTCTGCATAATAAGATGGTTTTTATAGCCATTAAATAGTTATTGAGGGGTGGATTGATTTAGATGGAGCGCTACAGAAGGCCTAGGTGTAAAATGCACAGCCCGCCACTGCCTTTAATATATGGGTACAAAAGGGACTGACTATTTTTGGATAGTGTCTGGATGAAAATGGAATAATGTCATTCGAATCTTTAAAACAATACTATGACTTACCACACTCCCACTTCTTCCAATACCTCCAAATGAGAAGCTATATACAAAATAGTAAAGTGGGAATGAAGACCAGCAGAGATCTTAGAAAATACCCACAAGCAACAAGATACAAGGGTGAAGTTAAAATGGGAAGAAGAACTTAATATACTGAATAGGAATGTACACACAACTACAGCATCTCCTTACTGGAGAGAATATGCATCACGTTATTTGATAACGCCAGCGCAACAAGCTAAATACAATAATTAAATATTATCTAACTGCTGGAGGGAGTGTGGCGAGTCATGGGCCAACTTTAGTCATATCTTTTGATTTTGCCCATCATTACAATTGTTTTGGAACAATATACAGAAGGAAATTAATACTATTTTTAACTGTGTTATTCATTTGAATACAGACTTCATACTCTTAGGCAAAACTTTGGAGAAAATACAAAATGAAAATGATAAATATTTGTTAAGGATACTGTGTATAACAGCATTGAAACAGATAACAAGAAACTGGCTCCAAAAAACATGTCCCTCGATAGTTAAATGAAGGGAAACGTTGCAACAAATATATCAGATGGAGGAATTAACTTATAAAATAAGGGGAAACTATTTGAAAAAAGATTGTCTAAGTGGTCACTGTATTATCATATGGTGGAAGCATAATGAATTGAAACTACTGAATTGTGATTCTTTATATTAGGGCTGACAGTCAATTAGAGGAGCACTATACGAACTTCACATTGACATAGGTCCTGTATTTTCTCTTTCTTTTTTTCTCTTTTCTTTTTTTATCATGTTTGTATATAATTTTTGTTTGTTTGCATGTGCTCTATGTTTGCCTTGTCATAATGTTCAGAAAGTATGAAAACTTTATAAAATATAGTAGCCAGATTTTCATAGATCAAAGATGTTTTTGTATAAATTCAATGTTGTATGAATGGAGTATCCCAAATATTGTAATACTCTAAACTTGTACGCTAAGTATTGTTATCATCTATTTTTTGAATACATCAACTGTCACTATGATGAAGGCTATCACTAGGTGATACACTTACACACATCATATATGTATAAAAATGGATGTCATCTTCACATAGGTCTCTTAAAAAGGGCAATGATTGTTGTGATATGATAACAATAAGAAGTATTAAAAAAAAAATCAAAAGAAGGATTAGTTGGCCCAATCTTTATTTATTTCA
>JAPZDV010000004.1:1861062-1885048 GCA_029814665.1 Acanthurus lineatus | reverse complement strand
CTATGATTATAAGCAATGGTATCAGCAACCTATATATATATATATATATATATATATATATATATATATATATAAATTCAAACATATCTATATATATATATATATATAGTTATGTTTGAATTATATACGTTTATTAAATTATATGTCCTATGGCACATTTTGATGTCACCATATAAAGCTGGGTCGCTACAGCTGATAAAAACCCGTCCCTCTGTGCAATGTAGATGTTATGTTTAATGACAAATGTACTGTTAACTTACACTGAATGTTCTCTCCAACAGAACAGCAGTACTTTGACATTGAAAAGAGACTGGCCGAGAGTCAGGAACAGATCCTCTCTGCCACCAAAGACCTGCAGACACTCAAGGAGGAGAATAAAAAACTCAGTGAGTTTTCATACCCTGCTTCTACCGTATACTATAGACCCACATTTTCTTTCCTGTTTTGAGGACTTAGTGTATCAAGTGAACAGTTGACTCTTCTCAGTTTCAAATTTGAACTTACTTAAAATGTATCTCTTAATTCATAATGGTTGCCACTGTCCACTGTGTTGTTGACTTTAAATAGCTACAGGGCACTCATTAATATTCATAGTTCACCAAGACTGTTAATATTTTGTTAATTAAAGTGCAGACCATTCATTCTTGAGACTTTTACCATGCCGGTATGCTCTTGCTGCATGTTGTCTAGATTAACAGAGAGATCAGTTGATTCAGTATTTGTTCTGTCCACTTTGCTTGATAAATCTGTTTGTTAACTTATAGTAGAGTCATGAAATAATACTGGAGCCGTAATAATAAGTTATCAGCCATTTGTATAAATTTAATATTGACTGAACAAATGCAGTACAGTACAGTGTTTGGTGTTATGCACCTTTTAAATCTGCTGTATGATATGACAATGAAAAAGAGAAAAGACGAAGACGAAGAAGGAGAAGAAGTAGAAGTGGGTAGAGCAACTCAGTTTAGACCAGAACCAAATGTGTGTCCTGCTGTAGAAATTTTTTACAGTTAGAGAGGAAGAGAGCACAATTGAGATTTGCAATACATGTTCCACAAGGGTTTGAAGAAGGAAAAAGTACGGATGCCAGTTAGATTTGATTAGTCAGAGCATTGGAATGATAAATCATACATCTTGCACATTTTGTTTTAGCCTTTTGTACAGTCTAGGTGTGCTAACTACAGATTACGAGCTGCTTTATAAAATAAAAATATGTGTAGTCTTACAGTACATACTGCAGAAGCAGATGTAATCATTAATATATCTATTTGCATTTAAGATTTCTTTTAAAACAAGTTTTCCCTCACACATTGGATAAACCTTGTGATCAACAATATAGATTATTAACAAAATAATATATTTAATATTTGGATACTGTACACTGTAGTAATGCCCTCATATGTCCCCACCTTTATGTCCCCACCTTTTATGGTTTATCAGTGTTAAATTTAAAGCTGAGAGTTACTCTTTTAATGTATTTATTGTTTAATTTCAAGTCCAGTGGGCCATAACCTTCAGCTGTTTCTACACAGAACTGTTGTGGCTTTAAACAATTGGAATTTCTGAACATTAAGTTTAAAAACTTAAACATTCTTTTTCTTGGGCCTTGTTGTAAATGGTGTGTAATTGCTTCTCTCTGTGCAGATGAGGAGCTGAGCACTCTGAAGGGAATAGAGGGAGAGAGCTCTGAAGACAAACCACCACAACAGGTAAATACCCATGAGTCTCTTTAGGAAGTAGGTTTAGTGCTGTTCTGCCAGTGTAGATGCTGTTGCTTATGGAATACTTGACCAAAAAAGTCTATTTTTGTTATTTTTCTGTTGATAAATATAGTCTGCAGACACTTTCTTTGTTTCAGAAATAGCTGCAGACTTTTTATCCTATTTTTCCCTTTTTTTCTAACTTTGTTGTGTTTACTGTGTTTGTTGCTACAGCAGACAAAGGCCAAGTATGAGATTGAAGCAGAAAAGAGAGAGCTGGCGAGGCTACTGGAAAAGAGAACGCAGGAAGTAGAAAACCTTACTGGTAAGATATCAGGTTTAAATGCACTCAGACACACACACAAACAGTCCAGAGACACAAATCAGATACATATCAGTTACATTACAGTTGTAATGACAAGTCTCAGTATATCTTAGTATATTTTACTAAAAATCTTAAGTTTGCTTCAGAGGGTTTTTTTTGGTGTGTGTGTTTACAGAGGATGTGAAACGTCTGAATGAGAAGCTGACGGAGACCAGCAAAGTCAAGATGGAGCTGCAGTTAAAACTGGATGAAATTCAGTCATCTGAGGCTTCTGTACAGGTACATGTTGAATTTCAAAGAAACCACAAAAGCTCAATGTTGAGGCTCATGTGAAAGTTTCATTAAGGTGTAGGATGCCCCACAACCATCAGCTGGCTTCAGAAGTACTTTATATTTGCAGTGTGCTCTTTGTGATTGTGAGGCTGGACACACCTGGTGTTAATATCTGATGTAGGTGATGTTATCACTAATGTACGGCTTTGTTCACGTGTGTTCATGTGACATTACACCACATCCCAACATGTGTCTCAAGCAACCACCTGTAACTGGATCTCAATTTTTCTCCTTTATATGCAAATGAACACCCACTTCATGTGTTGTTTTCAACCACAGTAATTTGGCCTAATGAGATCAGATCTCAGGACACATTGAGGACATTACATTTATACTGTTTTCTGAGCTGTCCCCTTGTGATCTCATCATCCAGGATGGATGTTGCTACCAGTTATGCACAGCCTCTGTATGCCCTTGGTTTTTCATGTTATAGCACCGGGAGAAGCGCATGGAGCAGGAGAAGGAGTTACTGGAGAAGAAAACTGAGTGGTTAACTGCAGAACTGAAGACCAAAACTGAAGAACTGTTAAACACCAACAGGGAGAAAGGCAAAGAGATAGTGGAGCTGAAGGGCAGTCTGAAGAACAGCAAGGAGCAGGTAACTCACAAACAAAATACACATAAAACAAAAGTGCATGAACTGAGCAGTTTGAGTAACATACATGTAAACTGAAGTTATCCCAAACTGTCTTTTTATCAATTACTATTGAGTATTACTGTTTCATTTTGCCTTCATGTGTTGTTTTCTCCATGTAAACAGATCTTGCTGGCTGGTATACAAGCTTCATTTAGATGACTAGCTTATCCAGGTTTAAAAAACTCCTTATTTAGTCTCTTAGCCAGACCAGCCCTGTCTTATTTATTTAAATTCCTAGCTGTAATTGACCTTTTACAAAAGGAAAACATAAAAGGAAGCCACAGAGACATGACCCCCAAACGATCAAGTTTGACAAGAGAGAGTTGAATTTGTAAGAGCCATGTTTCCAAAGATATGGTAGATGTCAGAAAATTATAATGTCTTGTTAAATAGTGTCTCTTTAACAGGTGACCAGACTGGAAAGTCAGCTCAGTGCTTTGAGGGACACCAGTGAAAACCAGACTAAAATAGCCGGGGACCTCAACAACAAACTGAAACAGGTAATAAAAACGCACCAGTTTTGTCTTCAACAAGGAATTCCAAGAATAGATACATTTTTTGAGATTGAAATATTTATTTCTCATTGGATTGAAATGCATGTCTGCATCTGTATAAGATCATTGCAGGCAGCTGGATGAGATAGTTTAGGTTCCACACCACTTTTGGGACCTGCAAAACAAGGACTATTGAATTTTCTGATGTCCCAGCTAAAATTGGAGTAGGATCTTGGAGTAGACTCACAGACTCCAAGTCAAGACATTCCCAATTTTTTTTTTGGCTCTCAGTTTTGCTTTGTATTATATATGATTATCAGTAAAACAAAAAGTATCATATGATGAACTATGTGTATAATTTTAACAAAAATAAAGGATCAAATCAGATTTATTTAGAGAAACATTTAAAAATAAATTAAGTGCTGACCAAAAGGCTGTACAAGAAATGCCTGTCAGGTTATGTTACTGTAAAATAAATACAGGGACATGCACACACATCCAAGTATATATGTTGGTTTATTGAGAGGTTTTTTGGTCTCTGCAGGCTAAAGATGAGCGAAGTGCCATGGAGGAGAAATATCGCAATGAGCTCAATGCTCATGTCAAGCTGTCTTCACTCTACAAGGTGAAAGCACTACAAGGCACCATGAATAATTCTATTCACTCATTTAAAAAATAAAAAATAAAATATTTTTAATAATTTTACATTGTCTTGAACTTGTGCTATTATGTTATTCCCTGCTTGAGTCAGTACGTGATGTCTTTGTTCTCCTGCAGGGGGCAGCAACAGATATGGAGACCAAGAACCAAGAGCTAAGCAGAGCAGTGGAAGAACTCAGCAAGCTTGTGAAGGACAATGGAGAAGGTAACACTCCAGTTTCTAGTTGTTTTCTGGAAAAATGTAAAATCCAAGGTGTCATGATTCCCTTCTGATTCTGCCTGGATACTCTTTCTAGTTCAAAACACAATTTCTAATGACCATTGCTCACACTAGTCACCTGTGGAAGTCTGACAAAATTTGTCCCATTTTCATCACTGTTAGCTGTGTTTGCTTTGCTGATAACTGTGCATTTGTAATCTCAATATACTTAAAGTATAGGCGGGTAAAGACAGTCCCCACCGCAAATTAGAAAAAAGCCCTGTGTGTAAATTGTATATTTCCCTCCAATAAATATTTAAGACATATTTTATTACTCTCTGTGCAGCCAACAAGAGTCTAGAAAAGAAGGTGGCAGAGGGAGAAGAACTTAAGACGAGGCTTGAGGCAGAGCTAAGAGAGAAGATCAAGAAAATGGAGAAGGAGCTGGAAAACGCCACAACGAAGGCTGCTGGGAAACACTGCTGTAAGAACACACACTGAGAATGTTTAAGTTTTAATTTTAATAACTTACTGTGTTTGTACAAGTATGTCTATACAGAATGGACCCCCTTTATTCATGTGTGTTTTCTGCTCCAGGTGGACCATCTCTGACTGAGGAGCAGCTGGACTCCATGTGTCCATCAGCAGCTGCCATTGCTGCCATCGTCAAGCCTGGCATGAAGTTCTTTGATGTGAGTTTAATGTAACATACCAGAACATGAAGTTGGTCTAATCAGTTGTCTGATAGCAACATATGTCTAAATTTGTCAATATATGTGCTGCTAAATCTTTTAAACACTTTTTTGAAGCTCACAAAAGGCCTTATTTTAATGAACAGCTTTATTGTCAATTCTTTGTGTTGTACCTGCATACAGTACAACTTTCAGAAAAGTTGGTAGCCCAGAATTTGGATGTGTTTTGCTAGTATTTTTTTTACACTGCTCAACACCATTTTGGCTCCTTTTTGCCTGAAGCATAAACTTTTGTGCCCATTTTTTTACAGTGATGGTTAAGTCACTAGTCAACAGACGCTGACTCTGATTTTGTGTGTTATTTTAGCAATTATGAATTATTTCTCTTCTGTTTTTGTCTCTAGCTGTATAACGCATATGCAGAATGTCAGACGCAGCTTCAGCTTGAGAAGCAGGAGACCAGGAGAGTGAGCAGAGTGCTGGATGAGATCGTCCAGGAGGTTGAGTCCAAGGCTCCTGTCCTCAAGCGTCAGAGAGAGGAGTACGAGAGCATGCAGCGATCCATGGCCTCCCTGTGCAACAAGCTGGAACAGGCTCGAACGGTCAGGAATAACATCTTGTTTCGCCTGTGTTTGTTTAACTGCTGAGACTGTTCCTGTTGTGCATATACATGGTGTTTTACAGTAATGTGTTGTAGCATGTGCAAACAATACCTTTGTGAGTAAGTAATCCAAGTCACCTCACTTGATAATCATCATGAGTACCTGAGTTAGGCATGTTTTTGTGACCGTTGGAATGTGCACTTTACCATGGACCTGAGACTTAGGTGTGCGGCTAAGGCATAGAGACCAGTCTTTATTTTGGGAAACAGAAAGAAGTTGCAGTGAGGCAAACCTTCCTGGGCCTGTTGATTGAGA
Source organism: Acanthurus lineatus (assembly GCA_029814665.1). Lineage (NCBI taxonomy): Eukaryota > Metazoa > Chordata > Actinopteri > Acanthuriformes > Acanthuridae > Acanthurus > Acanthurus lineatus. The sequence continues at coordinate 1,879,091 of JAPZDV010000004.1, read as the reverse complement.
TCCTCAGAGACTCTGACACTGTGCCACATTGATGCTAAGTCAGGAAATCATGGTTGCATGTAGACCAGTGGTCACAAAAATGTGGGTTACTCAGTTACTGATGATCAGGCTTTGTAACTTGAAATGCTAATTTGTGAAAGTTATTGCTACGTTCAGATTTCTGCAGTGCTCCTTTTGTGTGCAACATGAACAGTCTCAGGAGGTTTTGATTGAGATCAACCACATTCATTCACCTTTTGATTCCCAGTTACAAGTTCAGTGGAAGGTCAGTGTGCATTTTGTTTCCTTTTTGTCATTAGGAGATCTACAGTTTGCAAAAAGAGAAAGAAGAGGCCAAGCAGCGATGTGAAAGCATGGAGAGAGAGAAAATGAAGACTGAGAGACAGCTAGAGGATACATCTTCACAGGTACACACACACATGCGCACACACATTTTTTCTTCTTTTCTTTTGTGGAAACTCCATTGACTTAATCAATTCCCCAGCCAAGTATCCTAAGCTTAACCACTGCAACTTAATACCTAAAGCTACTATGAAAACCAGCACACACACACGCACAGACAAATCAAACAATACAAGCTGTTAAGTTATGCAGTTAGATTAATCTGTTTTGTCACAGATTCATCAATGTTTGCAGCAGTTATTTTATGAGGAGATAAGCCTGGTTTAATCTATCAATAATGTGAAAGGGATCGATTACATTTTCTTAACATACGATCAGTACGGACAAAAGAGGTTCCTGTTGCTTTGAGCAGTGCTGATGGTCATTAATTTGTCTCTTGTCCAGGTGTGTGCTCTTCTGGTTGAGCTGGAGGAGGCCAGAGGTAATCGAGTGACCAAGGATGACGGCAGCTCCACCAACATAACCAGCACCTCTGAGGTCATCAGTCCACAACAGCTGTCCTTCCGTAGTGTGGAGGAGCTGCAGAGAAGGAACCAAAGCCTGCTGGGAAGGCTGAGGGAGCTGGAGGAGGAGAAGGACAGACAGCAGAGCCAAGTAACCTCAGCACGGTAATAAGTACTATTACTTTTTAAGTTGCTACAACAGCTGGCTCTAGATAGGTCATGAGTGTGCAGGAAATAAGACAGGGTTTTTAAATTTTCAGTGCTATAGAAAGAGTGTAGGAGCACAGAAGGTGAAAGTGACCGAAGGAGTAAACAGGAAGCGAGTTCAGATTGAAATATTTTTCCTTGCAGTGATGGTGAGATCGTAATTAAGGATAGAAGACCTGAATAAGGGACATAAAGTGTAACAATTGAGTTACAAGAACTATATTTGCAGATTTGGACCATTTGCTAAAGCTTTACCAGACACTACTGTTAAGTTCAGTTGGTATTATGAATTATATAGCATTGATAAGCCGTGAAACTACTTGAAATTGCTTAAAGATGTGTGCTGTGTCTTTGTGGTCCCCTTCAGTGTGTCAGAGTTGGAGGCCAATGTGGATAAGCTTCAGAAGGAGGTGGAGCAGCTGAGAGAGCAGAGGAACCAGCAGAAACAGCTGGCTGACTCCAGTGCCAGACAGAGAGACATGTACAAAGCCCTGCTGACACAGAGCACCGGGTTCAGCCTGCCTCCTCAAGGTGACACAAATTACTAACTTAAATGGGCCCCCAGATGTGGCTTGGTGTTTAGATGCATAGAGCAGGTTGTCCATTTAACAGAAGGTCTGTGGTCTGATTGGTTTCACCAGTGTGCATGTCTAAGTGAACTTGGACAAGATACCAAAACCCAAATTAAGTGAGAGTTTGCTCTTAATCAGCAGTTTAGGACTTTAAAAGAAGGCCCTGCCAGTAATGTGTGAATGTGTGTGTGTGTGTGTGTGTGTTAGTGAGTGAATGCAGATTTGTATTGTAAAGCAACTTTTCATGTGTGTCTTCAGCTCCAGACTCTTCATCCCACCTTACACAAGTGAGGCCCTCAGTTCCAGCTACTCGCTCTACACCTCAGAGAGCTGCTGCTGCCGAGTCAGCACAGAATGCTCAGGCTAAAGCTGCTTTAAAACAGGTACATACAAACAACCTCACACACCCATGTTTTTGTTTCTCTTCAAATGATATAGGATGGAAAAAAACACCCAAATTCAGTAGCCTTTCTAAGTAGGTGTGTGTGTGTGCATGTGCACTTTTCCAGCTGAATGATGCCTTCACCCTGTATAAGAAGGAGAAGGGAGAGAACGACAGGATGTTGAATGAAACAAATGACAAGCTGCAGAATCAGCTGACAGAACTTCGCTCTAGCCACGCTAAGCTCACCTCTCAGTTAGAGTTCAGCAACAAGAGGTTTGTTACATCCACTACTGCTGCTGCACCTACTTTATAATTTTGTTTTTATTACAAACAGATATTGTGTGTGTGAGTTATGTGTGTCTTTGTCCATTTCAGGTATGAGATGCTCCAGGAAACTGTATCAGCCTACCGCAGAGAGATCTCTGCCCTACAGGACAGGAACCAAAAAATGGCTGCAACAGCCCAACAACATGAGCACATAATCCACACAATGAGCCAGGACCTGAGACAGGCGAACGAAAAACTGGCACTAGAGGAGGTAAAGAATAAGACAAGCTTTATTATCTGAAGTATTTGAAATGGTAATGGATGGATATCAACTGCACAGTAAGGGTTACTCACTAACAAAAAGTTAAATCAAAGAAAGAGAGGCATCATCATATCAGAAAAGTTAAATGCTCATGTTTTTGCATTGGCATTAAATAGATTGATTAAACATTGTGAACGTTTTTGTACTGAAAAGAAGTTTTCTATCTTCTTGTGTCGCTTAAGTTTTGAGCTTTATTTTTAGAATTTTCTTTCCTGAAAGTTTACTGCAAGAACATCCTTAAACTTTGCATATCATTAACACTTTGGAAGAAGGTAATGTCACAATGCAGTTTTCAGTAAAATTTGAATCCGCTAACGTTGCCAGGAGATGCATACTCACCTGTCAAATTTTTACGCACAGCGACACCCGTTTCTTTCATGCATACGTGCCAGCTTGTTTCACATTAGGAGATTCATGTCACTCTCTCAGCTAAACCAGAAATACAAGATAGACTGCTCCACTCCAGTAGACTATGCCATAAGTACATGGCTAACCATCATCATTTTGCAACATATTGGTATTTTGTGCATTTTGGTACCTCCGTAGTTTCTTTTCCATGTGCAGAAATTTTGCATAAGCTCAGAGCTCAGACTCAGAACAGCATGCCAAACTGATTTTACCTGAACAAGAGACAATATGCTGCTGACACCTGGCCATGACATTCACCGGTTAAAAATCTGTCAAAATGGGCTTACTTCACTGTGATTAAAAAAAAATAAACAAAAAAAAAATTAAAAGCAAGGCAACAACTTTTAAAACACAGACAAACATCAAGCAAACGCAACAACACAAGACACTTAACTTAGCAAGTCAGCAGTTAGAACTTTCTGGTCAAACAAGTGCACCTCGTCTGTGTCTGTTTGAAGCTTTTGTCAGTGACAAAAAGCCTGTCTTACATTAAATCTGCTCAGAGCTCCTTCTCAGGGGGACAGAGTGACTGACACAGAGACACCATTAACCCTATACAAGTCAGAGGAGCATCAAACTGATTCTAAAGGGATATTTGTTAAATAGTCACATAATGTTGCTGTAAACTGCAAATGAGCTCACTAATGCAGCATGTTGTTTAAAGGTTTTGCTTGTAAAGTCTGTCGATAAAACCTCTTCTGGTCAGAACCCACCACCCAAACTGAATGTAACCAGCCTAATAAGGGGCAGAGGCGACACCATTGTCTCTCTTGGGGAATGTAATAATCACCAAAACTTTTTAAATTTGTTTTTATCTTCTTACAAGTTTTGCCCAGCTTTTTTCTGTGTACCTTTCAGTTATTATCAAATTCTTTAATATCCCCATTTTTGTGTGCAGGTGCGTGTAGAGAACATGACAAAAGAGAGAGATATGTTAAGACAAGCCGAGAGTCGACTCAATCGAGAGAAGGAAGCCATGCTGGCTGAGCAGCGTAACCAGAACCTGCTGCTCACCAACCTCAAGACTATACAGGTATCATATCTTACAACAGTGGCTTTAAAATGAAACGTTTCACTTTGTTCTTTCCTCTTTTTATGCAGTTAAGTTGGAAGCGAGAGTCCCATCGTAGCACAAAAAATAAGCCTAATAAATGTATCCTCCTAAAAGATCGATTAAAATAATATCTATCAGTTAGTAATCACTTAAATTGATCAAAGGTAAAATAGGTTTCCTGTATCGTCATATCACAATCTATGTTGTAACAAGTTACCAAACATCTATAAAGTCTTAAAATCATTTTCTCTAAGGATTTTTGAGTATTCTTCTCTCCTCTCTCATATTGATGCAGCTGACTATGGAGCGTACGGAGACAGACACTCGCCAGCGGCTTAACAACAAGATCGAGCAGCTGGAGGCAGAACTGGTTTCAATGAAGACCAGACTGGACCAGGAAATAGCACAGAGACATAGCCTTGGGCGCACCATGGACGTATGTAAACGTTAAATGCTGTATATCTATAAATGCTCCTTTGTGTTGCTGGACACAGTGTGTAATGTTGTCTTGTTATTTATCCCTCTGTTATTGCCATCTTGTCATCAGGCTCAGTTATTAGAAGCTAAGAAGCAGCTGGAGACCCAGAACACCTTACAGCAGAAGACCAGGGAGTTATTGAGTAGCTCTGAACAGAAAGTGGCAGCACTAAGAGCCCAGCTCGCTTCTGCTTCATCCTCGGAGGCTGTCACAACCACCCCAGCTACCAGAGCTTCAAACCTCAGAGCGCCACTTAGAGGTAAAAACAGGACTCAGGACTCAAATGCCTTGACTGTGTCTGTAGTATGCGGTCAGCTGATAGGAGCTTCCGGTAATGTCACTTGTAACTGATAATCTGAACAAAAAAAAAAGCTTGAGGTTCATATATTTTCAGTTTATTTTGAAAGGAAAGGCAGATAGGTATCTAATGCTAACACTGTCACTGATTGTTAATAGCCTTTTTTTTTCATTGTGCCCCTTGGCTCTCTCCCCTTGTCACCCTCAGTACGCTCTCCAGTGCCTACAGCCTCCCAGCAGCCCAGCCAATCAGAGCAGGAGCTTGTAGAGGTGAGAGGTCTTCTGCGTACTGTGGAGGAAAAGAACAGTGAACTAGAAGAGCAGCTAAAGAATGCAAATGCTAGTGTGGAGCAGTACAGGGCTGTGGTGCTCACTCTGGAAGACAGTCTGAAGAAAGAAAAAGAGGTACAGCTCTTTGATTTATTATTCCTAGGAATTTACAACATCTTCTGTCTATTCTCATGCACTCTACTATCTTTACTACTTACACACACCTGTCTTACATGCTAACTGACCATCCACCACTCTTCAGTCTCGCTCCCCTCTGGAGATCCGACTAAAGGAGTCGGAGGAGGTGCAGAAGCAGCTGGAGAAGAGAATTTTGGAAGTGGAGAAAATGAAGCAGCAGGAGCAAGAACAGAAGAGACAGGCTGTGGATGCAGTGGAAAAACAAGTGAGCATAATGCAAGCATTTATGAATTTATACATTTACACAAGTGAACCTTTGTGGAAATGACTCTGCATCTTATGTTGTCACTTATATCAAATCTCCTGTTGCTTTTCCATATGAAAGAATCCTTTTAGGTTTTATCTCCTTTATTTAGATAAGTTAGGTAAATAAGATTTTCCTTTGCATAAGGAAACATAAAATAATATCAAGATTAACAGACACAAAATAACTTAAAGCGGCTATGTTTTATATTTTCATAATGACAATGTATCCAAGGCCAATGTGAAATGTGACATTATTAAAAGTCTTTGATTCACTCTTGCTTTTCTCATAGCATCTATTTAGCCACAGCAGGCAGTTGTTTGGTGATATTTTCCTCAGGAATTGGTAGAGATCAAAAACGAAGCCAAAAGAAAGTTAATTTTGGACTTGATCTTCAGATGGCCAGAAACGCAACTTCAAATAATCAGTAGCGTTGAATTGTAACTGCTGTATGTGTAAATTAGCACTTTCTGCCCAGAAGCCATATGACCTGATGAATAACTGCAAATTTAATATGATAACTTTATGATTTGGTGTCATTTCAGATGTGTTGGTAAAATTTACAGTTGTAGTAAAGAGCTAGACCCATAAATCATCAGGTCAGGCCAGTATCAGTTAATCACAGGTAAATTTGTATCAGCTGACAATTAACAAGAAATTGTACCACTGAAATACCAAATTAATGATGTAATTTAGACACACGTGCCATAGTTTACATTATTCACCAGAGAGCACTTGCAAGCAATTATTGAGATGCCTTGATTATCTGCCTCTTAGTTGCTAAGTCAGATATTTGGTCTGAAATGTCTTGGTTAACTAAGAAATGTGTCATCACTTTGATGAACTCCAAATGTACAACATCGTTAGATAGATGCAACAAAGTTCTTGTGTCTATATAGTTTTTCTTGCTGTCTTGTCCAGGTATGCGAGCTGCAGCGCAGTCTGAAGACCAGCCAGGCAGAGCAGCAGGAGGCGCTGGAGAGAGCTGCTGGTGCTGTTACACAAGAGCAGAAGGCCATACAGGACAGCCTGCTGCAGGTTCAGTAACACACAGAACATATCAATTGAAAAGAATTCAATTGACAAGTGTTCACCTGTGTGGGCTTAACTTGTTTATCCTCTCTCCTCCTCTCAGACGAAGCTAGCTGCAGAGGCACAGGCTAAGTATGAGCGGGAGCTAATGCTTCATGCTGCTGATGTGGAAGCACTGCAGGAACTGAAGAAAAGATCACAGCAAGAAGCAGCGCAGAAGAGAGAGTTAGAGGAACGACTGAACAAGACCTCCTCCCTCCTGCAGGAGAAGACTGCTGCCTGGAACACAGAGGAAAGAAAGCTGAAGGTAGAGGGTACAGACTAGGCATGAGCCCTTTGACACAACCTTGGATATGTGTTTATAAAGTTTAATCAGAAAACTATTTATTCAAATATCTTTCAGTGAATGACATTTATGTGCAATGTTTGCATTTGAACCTTTTCAAAGATTCCAAAGTGTCTTTAAAGGACACCTGAGGAAACATTGCTCTTGTTGATCGTGCCTGACTCTTTTCAGGAGGATCTGTCCAACCAGAGTCGTCGCAGTGCAGAGTTGGTGAAGCAGAATGCACTCCTGCACCAACAGATGGATGAAATGGCCTCCAGGAGTCGTCAGATGCAGCAACAACAGTTGCAGCATGATTTGTCATTTAGCGAGGAAGGGAAGACCACAGAACAAATTCTAGAAATACTCAGGTAATACTACTGAACCACAGGTAGCTGTGTGTTTGAACAAGCACATGTGAGAAGAGCTTTGGAATTTTTATAGTTAAAAAGTGTGTTAATTCCTCAGTGCTGAGTTTGATACATGTGTGTCTGTGCTTTTGTTGCCAATTGGGGAACTTTTCAGTATCAACACCATCCATGTTACCCCCAAGACCTGTCCTTATAATGGGAAGCATCATTTCTAAGGTCCTGGTTGAGATTAAGTGTCAGGTGCAAATTGAGGTTTGGTTAAGTTAGACTTAAATTTTGGCAAGTAATTCTTAAATGTTCAGCCATGCCCGCCTTTAGGAGTGAGGAAAGTTCCCCCTACAAGCATACTTTCATTTGCCTTATTTTCTCTCCATTTTTTTGTCTAGTCATTTATGTCCCACCTGCAGGGACTCTGCGCCCCCCCACCCAGGGCCCATCCCCCAGTTTAAGGACCAGTGGTTTAGGCTGTCCACAATGAATAGAAGGAAGTTTCCTTACAAGGATAGCTGTGCAAACCTCTGTGTGTGTGTGTGTGTGTGATTGTAGGTTTGTGCGGCGGGAGAAGGAGATTGCTGTGGCTCAATGTGAGGCGTCTGAGGGAGAAGCTCTCCGCTACAAACAGCGAGTGGAACACAAAGAGAGAGAAGTGAAGGAGCTACAGGAAGCTCTGAACGCTGAGAGGGAGAAAATGCAGGTACAAAGTGAAACGATGAAGGGATGGAAGACTATGGATATTATAATATATGAAATTTGACTCTGGTTTGATTGAGCTATTTCCTTCATTGAGTTAGGTTAAAAAGTATTCTGCCTGGACAAGCATCTGCCCCTCCCACTTGCCTTTTTTTTCTCTGGACTTACCGAGCTGCAGGTTGGAGCTGCTGTAGATCACTTTCATTTTGTATTCCGTGTTGTCAATGTAACAATGAATGAATGAGCTAAGAGTTAGCGTATTTGGCTGTTTGATTGATTTTCTGTGGGAATGTGTTCAGGCTGTGAAAGAGGTATTGCCTTCAGCAAGTCAGCAAACTAAAATGTTAATAAATTAATAATGTTAATTAAAGGCTAAAGAAAAGATAACAGCTCTAACCTGTAATTGTTTACCTTCACTCCATGGCTCAGGCAACGATGAAGACTCTGGCTCAGCAGGAGGAACACCTGAAGAAGATGGAGACGTTCAGTGCTCTCCAAGAAACCAACAGGATGCTGAAAATAGACAGAGATAAGCTGGAACAAGAGCTGCAGCAAGCTCAGGCTAAAGTAAGAGTCAAGTGTTGCATGTAATGGTTTGTGTCTTTTTTCATTGTCAGCTTTGTTTTTTATTTTAAAATTGTTTTTGTGACTGCAATCAGTGAATAAGTCCATGCTGCTCAGTTCCATTTGGTCCCTGAATCTCTCAATTTTTATCAAAAGGAAAACGTGTTTCCCCTGTGTTAGTTTTACTTACTTGAACAAGTTTGCTTAAACACATAAAGATATTCTATTCTTATAAAATATGCAAATTAGCGGAGCAATGGAAACATTTGAGAAACAACACACAGTGCCTGTTTGGATTTCAAATGACAAATAGAATCAAACTACTACTGCCCATTGCAGTTTACTGCCCCAATACAGCCCTTCTTTCAATTTATCATTAAATGAGTGTTTTCTTTAAAATAAAACAGCTCTTTCCAGAGCTTTGTTGTATTTGTGAGAGGAAATTCTTTTGTAACCTCGTGCTGTGTCTGAAAGCTTTTCTTTTTATACCCTCGTTGCGTATGTTTCTTATTCAATCAGGTTTCGAAACTCCAGTCAGACATAAGCCCACTTCATCACTCCTTGTCTCAGCTGTCAGAAAGAAATGGCTCCCTTCAGGCTGACAAGAGAATACTGGAAGAAGACCTTAAACGCTGGAAGGCTAAAACACAGGTAATTGCACTGTGTGTGTTTTTAGGAACTATTATGTTGTATGTATTACCTTCAACTTGTTACAGACACTATTATAATCTGTACTTAAAATGACTGCCCTCCCCCCATCCCCCACAGCAACTGATTAGCCAGCAGAAAGACGGAGATGTGGAAGAGAGACAGAAAATGGCCACTGAGAGGGAAGCTCAACAGAGACGCATAGCACAGCTAGCTGAAGAGACAGCCAAGCTGAAGACTGAACTGGCGAGGTAGAACACCAGCTGAAACACTAACTGAACACACACACATATGGTCAGGTGGAATTCATGAAAATAAATAAATATAGAAATAAAGCAAAAGTATACCTTAAGGATTGGCAAAACCCTGAGGTATCAGGTTTTACCAAGAAAGTTAGACTTTGTCACAAGTTCAGAGAAACTGAAGCCAGAGACTGGCTGTTAAACAGTAAAGGATATTTTCTGTTTAAGTCTGATTTTCTGCCCTGCAGTTTGTGCCTGGCCTTTGTAGTCGGGCTGTTGAAATGACCAGAGTAGAACTTAAGCAGATATTGTGCTCAGTGGCAGTTTGAATTTATTCTGACATCATCATTATGTGTGTATTAGAACCAGTGCCAGCAATAATTCAGCCCAGACTCAGCTGCAGGCTCTAAGAGACTCTGTAGCCCGTCTGACATCAGAGAGAGACACTCTGAAGAAAGACCTTGAAACCAAAACCAGCGACATTCAGGAGAAGAATAAGACCATCACTCAGGTCAAGAAGATTGGCCGTCGCTACAAGACCCAGTATGAGGAGCTCAAAGCCCAACATGACAAGGTGGGACTGTGTTTATGGAATTAGATCAACTGAGGCTGCAGCTGACAACTAGTTGAGTATGGGTGAAGACTGAAATTTTGTGGGTGTGTGTTACAGCTGGTTGAGGAAACAGCTGCTAAAGTAGGAAGTGAAGTGGGTACGAGCCAGGAGGTGCAGCAGAAGCTGACCAAAGCTCAGGAGGAGCTCAACAAAGCCAAAGAGGAACTGAACACACTGAAAGAAGAGGTGCAGAAGAAACAGGAGGAAGTAAGTGAAAATAGGTTTTAGGCCTTCAAGAACCCGGCATGCAATGATGAAGCACCCTGATACGTTAACAAACAATACTTGCTTTACATAAGGGTATTTAATTCCTCATGTTTACAGATTGTGATTGCTAACATTAACTGTTGCACTCATATATGCTGCATTAAAAAGACCTCTGTCACAACAGTTTGCACTCAGATGGCCCGCATTCAGCTTCAAATATCTAAAAAGCATGTCTTCAAAACTACATTCTTTCACCACAGTGTCATACTTAGCATGGTGTATACTTGTCATCAACAATATACATAAGTACACAGGCACCTGAATTTGACATCAATATAATGATTTCCTGTTGGTGCTAAAATGTATGTCTGATGAATCAGACTGTCAGAAAAGATCATGAGACCTTTTTTCCCTTTACCAGGCCCAGAAATCCCAGCAGGAGCTTGAAGAGGCCCAGAAGGAAAACCAGCAGACCAAAGAAAAGTTCCAGGAGGTTCAAAACCAGCTGACACAGACTCAGAACCAGCTGACACAGGTACTGTTGCACATTCAAGTTTATCTAAACTGCAACTTAGTCTGTGTTTGATTAAGCTAGATGTGGCAAATACAATGTTGTCTTAATGTTTATGCTTTTAATTCTTTTATTAGTTCCTCAGAGAGGATTAGATGTTAGTGACACCAAGGTGTATAGTTTTACCATGCAAAAAAGAGAAAAATAAATATGCAGCTCTACATGTAGAATCCTTTAGTGAGGGAAATACATCGAAAATGCAGGATTCACTGGCTTTTTTTCCCTCTTTATTCCATAGGTCCAGTCCCAGTTGTCTCAGACCCAGACTCAACTACAGCAAAATCAGAACCAGCTGAATCAGAGTCAGAAAGAGCTTCAGCAAGAAAAGATCCGCACCCAGCAGGTAAGAACACAGCAGCATGTTAGTCATTCTGTGACCAACCCACATTACCAACCTAACTAGCTCCTCCTCTAATTCAAGGCACAGAACCAGTTAAAATCAGCCCAGTCTCAAGCTCAAGCCCGTCAAAACCAGATTCAGCAGATCCAGAGGGAACTCCAGCAGAACCTCGCCAGTCAGAAAGAACTACAGCAAAGCCAGCAGAGCAGTGAACAGAGCCACAGCCAGGAGGTCGGCAACCTCAAGACTGCTCTCAGCCAAGCAGAAAACAAGGTTAGGAGCCTTCTTTTCCTTTACTGTATATCAGATTAAAATTATGTTCATACAGAAAATGTCAACAGTACAAAAAAATTATTGTTTAATGTGAATATTTCATAAGGTTGTTGCTGTTATAATAAAACCTTGGACTTTTTTTGTGCAGTATATATATTCATATGTGCTGTATCTGTGCTTACTTTCCCACAGGTGACTGAGCTTCAAGGCCAGTTGGACAATCTACAAAAGGTTTGGAAAAGCTTAACACTGAACTGTGTTTTAAAGCTAAAAATAACACAGCTTGAACAAATGATGTGCAGTTGTGCAGTGATGTTTATTTAATTAAGTTCTATAACATTTAAATCTTCCCGAACAAGGATTTATCTTGTGAATTTCCTTGTTGAATCAATTGAAATAAGCTCTTTTAGAGAGATCATGCAACAGCACAGCAAAAGATCTATTTTTACATCACCTTTGTTTATGTAAAGTAAACATAAACATTATGCATACCCAGTGTGTGATTTTTAAATGGAGTTCTGGTGTTGCAGAACCTAAAAAGTGTATTCAAGTCACATAATTTTTTAGCTCTTTCTCTATGTATTCATCACCTACATCATGCTCCCTCAGTTTTTATATATGTCACTTACACTACATTTCTGCCTTTTCTAATTGATTCCCAGGTGGTTGGTGAGCGTGAGGCAGACATCAAGCGTCTGCAGGAGCAGCTAGCTGAAGCTAACCAGGCTAACGAAGCTAGTCGTGCCACACAGGCCAACCAGAGCCAGAGTTCACTGTCCACCCAGGCCAGTGATTCTGGTGAGGATGTCCAGGCACTGCAAGGGGAGCTGGCAAAACTCAGACAAGAGGTACTTCCACATCAGGTTTTTCAAAATTTAGTTGTAATCTAACTTTTGTTTTGAATCGCATTTCTCTATTGACACTAATGCATTTGTGCTCATTTGAGTTTGATTTGACTTTTAACTACTATACGTTTTAAAAGGGTTTAGGAGATCATCACAATCTGTTGTTTTTTTAATGTGTAACACAGAGTAGCAGCTAATTTGGAATTAGAGTTGTTTCACAGGGATGCAGGAAAAGAATTAGCCCTAGCTGACAAGTCATTTGTAGACTAGTTTCTGGCCTGCTAAGTCCATGATTTGGAGCATATGAAGCAAAGTGGCATGGTCAACTCAGCTGTTGTCTTATAATGTCATTCACTCTTGTATGAACAGCAGTTATAACACTATGCTATGTTTTCTATGCAGCTCTCCGAGGGCAAGAACAGAGAGGAGCAGCTCAGACAGCAGATGGCTGAAAAAGAGGAAAAGACTAAGAAAGTCTTCATGGGAGCCAAGACCAAAATCAACCAACTGAACAGTGAGTTCCACAAAAGCAGTTGTTCACATAGAAAGTAAAATGAAGATCTGTTGAAGTGCAACTAAACAGGCTTCTCTGGTGGCTATTGGTATCTCACTTCTCATCACCTGCACTGTAACCTGTAGGCACTAAGGAGCAGCTCAGTCAAGAGATAGAAGAACTAAAACAAAATAAGGAGGAAATGGAGGTGAGAATGAACGCCCTCAAGTCTCAGTATGAAGGACGACTTCTTCGACTGGACAGAGAACTGAGAGAACTGAGAGAGACACATGCCCACTCTGACCCCAGAGAGGAGCCACAGGACCAGAGTGGAGCTAAGGTACATGCATCGTGCTGAGTGCTGACATCTAATGGAGACATGACTGCACATGATTTGGAACCAATGATCTTTTTTTTTTTTTTTTTTTTTGACTCAGCAGTTTAGACCAAATGCTTTTTAAATTTTCTTATTTCATCTCTAGTTATATACATAGGCAAATAGATGTCCAGTTCATTTTTTCCTTCGTTTTCCTTTTCTCAAAATGCAATGTGTAATGTTATTTTGAATACTGGTATGGTATTTTAAATGGTAATTTGAATCATGTGACAGGGTATCAGGGCCACTAAGTAGTATTGTAGAAAAATTCGAGATCACTCATTTAAAAATAATGCCAGTTACGTGGTGCATGAGTCAAAAACCATGTGTGTCCTAAAGCAATAACTGGAGCACAGTGGGAACTTGGCTACCTCCACAGCAGCTGAGCCCAGGAGCTCAGTTATAGCATCCAAAAGTGATTAAACCTCAGAAGACTTTATAAAAACAAAAATGCAGAACCTTCTGTCCTCTATGTTGTTACTGTATGCATTGCTGATATGACCATGTTGAAACCACACAGGGAAATGATTGGACAAACTTGAAATAGTATGACTCAAAGTACTCAAAGTTGTTTTTATTTTCAGTTTTATCCCCCAAATATATTACTTTTTTCTGGAAATATTGCAACTTTTTTTGCAAATATTACCACTTGTTTCTTATTTTAACTAGTTTCTTCAAACCAAATAGCCCTCTATGTTACATTTCCCTCTGAGTTATATCTGGCATTGAATTGTAATATAACCAATTTGTGTCTGTACTAAGGTGGGTACTCAGGTCAGACCTGCAGACCAGAGACAGATCTCTCTGAAGACTCCTGCCCAGGAAAGAGGAAGGTAACTAATAAAGACATACTTCTACAAACACTTCTGATTTTTTGAATGGTTATTATTAAGCTTTTTCATTTAGACTTTTTGTAGAAATTTACATTTTTAGGTAAAGAATGTAGTCGGAATTCTAGTCTCAGTACTTAGAAACAGATTAGTGGATGTGTATTTAGTATTAGTTATTGAAGCAAAAGCTTTTTTTTACCTAAAAAAACAAAAAAATAATTGCATATGAAAACTTTTTGAAAAAAAGCAACCTCCAAATACTTCTCACTTTTCTCCATCAGCTCCAGCCTGTCTGACCCCCCCACTGCCAACATCCGCCCTACCCCAAGTACTCCATCTCCTAGCAACAAACCAAGCCCCTCCACCAGTAGCAAGGCTACACCTCGTGCCAGCATCCGGCCGATAATCACCCCAGCAACTGTCCCCATCCCAACACCTACAGCAACTGTCATGCCAACCACACAGGCTGACAGCCAAGAAGGTGAGAGATTTAAAAAAAAAAATTCAATAAGCTGAAAGAACATTGTCGATTATTTTGAAGACTTACTCTAAAAACGGTGAGTACACTGTTGCTTCTGTTGGTAGTGGTCAGTTGTATGGTCACTTTAGCTGATCAATTCCACTCATCGCATGTGTGAGTTGACTAATGTTTCTCTCCTCAGTGCTGATGGGCGCTGGAGCCTCTGTACATTCTACCAGCTCCAGTCTGGTGAACACACCCACATCATTAAATCAGCCGACCAGCACACAGGCCACAGCTTTTGTCCAGCCTACTCAGCAGCAGGTAGCCAATCAGGATCCAGGCTCAAGTATGGAAGCGGAGCGACCATCTACATCCTCCTCTCTGATTGGAACAGGTGAGCAAGACTTTCTGTCTAATCAACAACAATGTTACAGTTACCCAGAAAACACAGAAACAGAAAAGAAGCAAAAGATAGGATCTTAAATATTTATTCTTAAATATTAAGGTTATAATTGGCCTGCTGTGTTTCCCCCACACACTAAATAATCTCCCTGAGTGAACACTGTTGGCTATGATGGCAGTGCGCTCAGAGATGATTAAAGCAGTCCTCTTCCACTTTTCACTCCATCAGATGGTGGAGCCGGACTGGATACCAGCTTCTAGGGACAGTTTAAACTGTGGAACTTACTGATGTTGTTCTGTTTCATATTATTTTGCGAATTTTTGTATGTGTTTATAATTAAAGCAGGTACAAAGCGAAGCAGAGAGGAGGAGGAGGAGGAAGAAGAGGAGAGCAGACCAGAAAGTTCACACACATCTCCGACAACTAAAAAATTACGACTAAAACCAACAATAGCACTGCAGGTAAAACACACTCACACATAACCAAGAGACAGAATTTGTGGCCTTTTAACTCTCCATGTATTCTTTCACTGGGAGACTGGGATCACACTTAACACTTGAAATGCATTGCAGACTGAAGATGGACCAGCTTTCATATGTTCCAAATCTGTCTCAGTTTATCTCAGTTTTTGCGGCTGTTTGCTGTTTTAGTTTTGTCTATTTCTTCATTCATTCATCATTAACATAAATCCATGCAGCTACAGTTTTGTAACTCATTGTGTTTCAGATGGAAGGTGATGAAGAGATTGAAGAAGATTTGAGGGATGAGGGGGAACAACAGGATTCACCAGATGACAGTCAGGTCAGTTTACAATGAAAGCAACTTTGGAGAGGATTAAAAAATCAGCTTTCTCATTTGATAGCTTTGCTTTGCTTAGTATCGTTTTAAGAGAATCTTACTGTATGAATATAGAGTTTGACACTGCTACTATTCATTAAGTGACCATTTAATACACACGTGGAAGACTTCTGAGTAATGTGCCTCTGACACATGCTTAAGATGAACAGCACCCACATCTTTCATCAGGTTTTCATATGACAGGTTACATTTGGGTCACACTAATGTAATATTGTATGCTGTCCAAAGTGTCTTAATATTATCAGTGTCCTAACCTGTGGTCTGACAGTACTCTACCCCAGCTTTTATTCATACAATCTCCAACTCAAAGATATGGACTAAATGAAATTTGGCAATACTTATTAGGATTTGACAGTTTTTTTATATATAGAATTTTTAATTGTCATTTTAGAAATGGTATTCAGCCCTTCAGAAGACATGTAGACTCCCAAGGGACTAGCTAAAAAAATAGCAGTGGGTCAGAATGAGACCAGGGCTAAAATATGAAACAGTTAAATTATTGACAAAAAACAGACAAGGACCGATTTTAGTCCCTGTAGTAGTGGAAGGAGCAAATCTTCTCCACTGTATTTTTTTAAATTGATTTATAACAACGATGTTTCTTAAAAACACCTGCAGTGGTTTAAATGCCTAATAAAAGTCATGTATTTGTGTTGCAGGAGCTTCCAGTGGGGGATTTTCCCACCTTAGCTGAAGATGACATGGAGGAAGAAGGCGTGTCCCAGTCTGTCCCCTCTGATCTGATGTCCTCTCAGGGCTCCGCTGTAATTCGAGACGTCATCGTGATTGAGACGGACAGCGACAGCCGTGAGAGCAGAGAAGGGGTGGAGAAGCAGGAGGGTGAAGGTGAAGCTGAAGAAGAGGAGGAAGAAGAGGACGAGGAGGTGCTTTCCAGTCAATGACTTCGTCTCAGTGTTTTCAGCTTTGATCTGTTTTCTGGAGTAACTAACTAAGCCCTCTGTGTCTGCCTCAGTATAAGGAGGATGATGAGGAAGATGAAGATGAGGATGATGCTAGTGATGGCAGGATGAGGCAAGGAGAGGAGAGTAATGAGGAGAGCCAGGGGGCAGAGGAGGAGGAGTCATCAGAGGCCCCCATTGCTGAGGAGACTGTGTGTGGAGCCTCCTCAGAGTCCCAGGGCCCCTCTGAGCCGTCGCACAGCGGTAAGCGTCCTCTGGCTAGGAGTGATTTGATTGGTCTTCATGTTGAAATCACCTTATGTGACTCGCTCGTATCTTTTAGGTGAAGGCAGCAGTAGCACTTCAATAGACTGTGACCCCCCCAGAGACCCTCTACATCTCGCCCCAACCCCTTCCTCCTCTGCACCCTCCCCCTCCTCTCTCTCCTCTCTTACACCCCGCCTGCCCCACCCACGTAGGCCCCCACACCCCCTCCCACCACGGCTCCACATCCAACCGCCTGCTCAAGAGCTGGGACCCCCACACACACAGGTACACACACAGGCACACACACAGAGCTTAACAAAATTGAATTAAAAACATAATATTCCTCTGTGCTGCAGGTGACTTTAGCCTTTCAGACAACATGTAGTCAGAATTCTTTACAAACTTAAAACTGTAAATTGTCATCAAGAAAAGTAGCTGTTTCAAGGACAGCACCCTCTAAGACCACTGCCTTTAATATGCATCAGGAAATGATTTCTTAAACAAAGTACAGAATACTCTGACAGTCATGATGTGTTCTGTCATCAGAGACAGCCATCTCAGCTGCGCAGACCATCGGTAGGACGCGGACCTCAACTGACCCCTGGAATTGGCAGTATGGTAAGTGTGAGTGCGTCGAGATTTTGAATTAAGTTTCTTGTAACTGTTCCTGAAAGGGGTCAGTGTGTGAGCTCCGTAAATGTAAAGTGGTTCTGCACCTGAAAAAGTGTGTTTGGTGTTGCAGCAACATTTCTTTGATGATGATGACAGAATGGTTCCCAGTACTCCCACTCTGGTAGTCCCACACCGCACTGATGGCTTTGCTGAGGCTATACAGTAAGATCTATGCACACACACACACACACATACATGATGAGCTACAAGTTCTCCTCTTTTTTTGTTTTTAGACACAAATACCTGAATCTCTTTTTTAAATAGTAATAGGTCCTCCTTGGTAGTCAAATGATTACTTTAAATGCCACTTTGCCAAACATTGACCACTTGTTTGGTTTGTATCATCACTTTGTCTGTCTCTCATCTCCTCAGTTCTCCTCAGGTAGCAGGTCTATCCACCAGGTTCAGGTTTGGACCACCAGAAGACCTGCTGCCACAGACATCAGCCTCACACACACACACACACACACACACACACACACACACACACACACACACAC
>JAPZDV010000004.1:1846734-1860962 GCA_029814665.1 Acanthurus lineatus | reverse complement strand
GACCTGGGACAGCTGGCCTCTCAAGGAGGTACTACACACACACATACACACACAGGCTCTTGAACTTGTGTCAAACAGTGACATGTTTATTCATATAATCCTGTCTGCCATAATATTACTGCTGTAGGTCTGGGAATGTATGAGTCTCCTCTGTTCCTGGCTGCTCATGATGAGGATGGAGGAGGGAGGAGTGTCCCCACCACACCATTACAAGTGGCTGCACCAGGTTAGACACACACACACACACTGCACATTAGGACAGCTTTACATGTATCATATTTTAGCTATAGATGCTAAGTCATGTTCCCTTGGTCTCTGTCAGTGACGGTCTTCACAGAGTCTCTGCCCTCAGACAGTGGTGACAACATGGCATCCCAGTCAGTTCCCATGGTAACCGCCTCCACTGGAATGTCTTCTGCTGCAGATGATGGAGATGAAGTCTTCATTGAGCAAGAAGGAGATGGGTGAGTTTTAAGTTCAAGAAGCATCAGGCCTGAAGTGTTTTTGAAATAATAGAATTAACAGTGGAACTTGTGTTTCAGAAAGCTGAATCTGTTGTTGTGATATAAGAAAAACAAAGATTTGCAAAGCAGTTTCAATTCACTAATTGCGAACAAAAACGATTAAAATGTCTTTCTCAATCTAAAGGTCTACCTGGGGCAAAAAATCTTTGAACCATTCAACTACAAACAGATTGCAAGGTTCAAACAATTATAATAACTTTAAGGATGCTAACCGTTTTTTCGTTTCTCAGTTCTGGTATTGAAACATCTTTGGAGAGCCAACCAGACATGGAGTCATCAGGACAACAGAGCACAGATGCATCACTGCCATCCACCAGTCAAGACTCTGGTAATTTATTCTGTTTACCGACCACAATTTAAATCCCGATTGTCTGATTTTGATTTTGTATGCTTCATTCATGGAGAAGATTCACAGGTGGTCAGACAATAGAAGCTTTCCATCTCTAAGCTCTCAGCTAAGTAGTCTTCTCTGTTTGTTGCCAGTCTTTACTTGCCTCACATAAATAATTTCCCAGTTCAACCCCTCTGGCACAGTTTTCAGAATTTAGAATAACTAAAAAAAATCTTACACATCTCATTTTTGTTTCATCCAGATGTAAAAATATTTAAACTGCTGCTATTTAAACAGGAAATAAAAAACTAAAACTTTAAACTGGACCTTAATCACATCTAGAGGAATCCTTAATGCTCTAATAGCAAATCTTTCCACATGGAGATGTCACAGGCAGCTTAATAATCTTTTTTTGTATGTTCAGATAATCCTGATGAAATCATTTGTGTTCACCTCAATCTCTGTCCTGGGTGATATCACAGATGTTAGTACTTTCTCAGTGTCCCACTGATGTAATTAAAATGTCTTCTGTCAGTCTGTTAAAAAGCTTAATATCCTGTCTCATTGCTCCTCTCTGGCTTTACATATAGACACCAACAGTGTTCCTCAGCGGCGAACACTGACCAATCAGCTTCTGATCAGCAGCCTGTCCAGCAGAGGAGCAAGAGGAGGGAGGGGGGAGGCCAGGACCCTGCTCAGCCGCAGAGGTAGGACAATGCACCAGTCCTGGAGGACTGGACTGACAGTGTCTTCTGTACTGTGTGCCAGTGTTTTTTCCCCAAGAGGGAAAAGTCATGATCTGACCCACTGCAGTTCTTGCCTTCATTGGTTGGGTTGGTTAGGTTAAGGTGTAAAGAGGGACACTGGATAGAGTATGTGAAAGAATATCTGAGTAAACTAATCAGAATAGGAGGTGGAGACGGTGGGTAATTATGGGGAAAATATATCAGTGCCAAGTACCTAAGAGGAGCTTTCCTATACCCATTCTGATACCAGATGTTTGTGCATCGTTCGATACAGAGAACTAATCCAATACCAGTGTGTATTTAAAAAATTATCTATATCTCCTATTATTATTATTTGCTAGCTGTACATAACTAATCCTATATTATATTATGTTATGAATGATCTTAAAGTTACACAAGTTGATGCTGTTATCATGTTAGGCATGTATCCAATTAATATTGGATACATGTGTAGTGATAAATCTGTTAACTTGCATACAAGTGTACGGGATGCTGCTGGGAAGTACCAGGGTCTTTTTTTGATAAATGAATGACTAAATGTTATTGATCGGTGCATAGACCCATGTACATATTGAAACCCTATCCATCGAATACAGGCTTTAAAGAAGGCTTATATTAAAAAAGCCTACTCTGAGTCTCCTTTATATAAATACAGGTTTTGTACACACACACACACACACACACACAGAATACAGTTTAGTCACTCAGAGGTTGATGATGAAGCTGTTTATTGAAACGCATCAAGCAGAAAGCAACACACAGATATGCACAGAAATGATGGAGACATTATCATGAACAGTGATGATGTGCGATCATATGGATCATCTCAGTCATTAACTACATCGCTTTTTTCAGGAACATTCTCCCGAGGTGGAAGGGGAGGAGCTATGGGTAGAGGGGGCATTCCTTAATGATGATGTCACCATCGCGAACTCATAGTCATCTCTCCAAACAAGGAAAGAAAAGACAACACCAAGTCCCTGGATTATATTCTGATCAATTTTGAGACAGTTCATATATTATCAGTCAATCAGTAAGTTATTGCTTGATCAAAATCAGAAATCACACTATTACAGAAGAAATATGACTGCTTTATAAGAATGTGACCTTTTGTCAGAGATACATATTGTCAGATTGTTTGTGAAATTCACTTTTTACTTGTTTTGAATTTTAGTTCACATGTATTCATGAGAGCAGTCCTGGGTTTGTAACTGTTAGTATCATAATTTTTCTCTGTCTTTGGGCCATTAATACATGTTTTAATAATAAAGTTGAATAATGATAGTTGATATCTTTGTTCTGTTTTGTTTGTTTGTTATAATTTTCATATGAATGAATTTGAATGGACAGACAGCTAATCAGCGATGACTCACCTACAGTTACCTTGGGGCTTTAAATGGCAAATGTAGCCTTTTCATTTTGGTTTGCATTCATATTTTGACAAAACAAGGGATGTGTGACACAATTACTGTAGAGCTGAAACAATCAAGTTATCATATAGAAAACTTATTTGCAATAATTTTGATAAGGGATTGATCATCCAAGTTTGAAAGTAATAATATTGACAAAATATTCCTCTCTGGTATTTAAAAAATAATGGAAAAAAATAATACATTTCTACTGTTTGTCCAGTAAACATAATTACTTAGAAGAAATGCAGAAGCGAGGTTTCTCTCTCCCACTCAGGATGCTCCTATGGACAGCGCAGCCAAACTCTGATGGAGTTGGCTGGGGCAGGGTTAGCAGGGCTAGCATTCTGATCCGCCATGTTGGCGAGGTTGGTGACCACTGCAGCAGGGCTGAAGATGGGAAGGGGTGCGACAGCTGCAGATGGGTCAGGTTTGGCCAGCGCTGGCAGGTTACCTGAAATCTGAACGCTGAAGAAGAGAGCTGTAAAAAAGACAAAGAACATGAGTTCAGCTCAGACACTCAACCAGACAAAACTCAAAATACATTCAAGCCAGCAAAAGCCAGAAAAGCCTCATAAACAACGAAATATTAAACTGCACTGAGACAGAGCTTTCTCTCTATGAATGAGTCATGATGTCAAAACAGCAGCCAATCCTGTTGCTTTCTAATGAGAACAAACAGACTGCAGTCTGTGTGGTTCTTACGTCCAGAGAAGACATAGTGCTCATATTGGTCGCTCCTCTGAGGGCTCAGCATGGACAGAGCAGAGGTGACTGGGGTGGGGAATCCCTTCAGAGACACTTTGATGTTGATCTCTCCACTCAGAAGAACTTCTGGATGTCACATAAAAACAGCATTTAAAATACATTAAGGAGGAGGAGAGGAGAAGCTTCAATACTTCGATAGTTACTTGATTTACCAAATATACATTAGATTTTATGTCACATCTTTTACAAACTCACTGCACAAAGAGAAAAATAACTGAGTCTATTATAAAACTCAAAGGTGGTTGGTTAGTGGTGGGGACCAAGCTGCTGCTGTTGGTTGGTGCCTGTCTGTAGTAGATGTTCTCGGCTTGCTGATGAAACCATGTCCCTACATTGCAACTTTGGTTGAAATAGTCTCTCAACCTATTTCCTGGGCTTGTACAGGAACAGTTCAACATCTGGAGGAAAAGCTTCTTTGGACTACTAACCAGCCTGACGAGTTAAACGCATCTGAGTGGAGCTTATTGGGTTCTTGCCACAGGATGGAGTGCTGCCTGATGGGAAGGTGAACCTTTGCATGATGTCTCCTACAGAACAAACAGGGAGAACAAAATCATGTTTATTAACTCAAACAGCATAACAAAGACACACTGTAGCCTCTCTGTGAGTATATTATATGTCTGTAAAGAAACAACATAACTTCTTGCTTTACATCTGTACATGCTGTTCTAAACATGGAAGTTCATTTCAGACCTTGGGGAAAGTATATGTGACAAATAACCTGAACTCATAGATCCACTCACTAGCTTTCTCCGCCCTATAAACTACATCTTGTGGTCTTTCTTGGTGGATCTAAGTGGCTTAAGTATTCGGAACAACAACAGCCGCTTCACCTGACAGCTTAGAGCAGGGGTTGGACAACCACCACTTCATTCACGTGATCACACCATTCCTTTACAAGTGAGGACCATGTGCTGTAGCTAAAAAGCCCCAGAAAAAGCCAGGAAGTTGAACCTACTAGCTTTTTCTCCTCAGCTCAGCAGCTTGTATTTGTACCTGGTGAAATTACTTCCTCCCTTCCAGCTTCAGACTAAGCCACTGTGTCTATGTTAATCAGAGCATCCGTGTCTTTCTGTGTTTCTCACCGTTCTTAAAGAAGAAGACAGTCTCTGGTCTGCTCCTGGTGGCTGGTACTGCCAGTGCAGCACTGATGCTCCCTGTCAGACCTGGGAACTCTGAGACCAGAGGTTTGGGGTAGCCCGGCTCCATCACCATGTTTCCATCAAAAAGCCAGTACTGGTCTCCCTGGAGCAGAACAAAGAGAAAAACTGCTTGCTACACTCATTTCACTACACAGATTCAAGTAATCTAGAGGCAGTGGTGGTGCAGAAATGGTTACAGTTGCAACACAGCACCTGTAGTAGTACTGTTATAAACAGTAAAGCGATTGGTGGTGCCAATAGGTGTAGTAATAATCACAGCAGTATGTTAAACATTTGGCAGCAGACTGAGGATGAGACAGTGCTTGTAAATGTGGTGACAGCAGCAGTAATAATGAACTACAGTAATATTTTTACCTTGATGATGTAGGTGTTTCCAAGGCAGTTGCAGCGTGTGAAGACAGTGTCAATGGGAGAAGGGACACCCAGAGTGTCTGTGATACTCTGTGCAGGACCAACTGAGCGACTGTCGGGGTCCACTGACCAGAAGAGCTCACCTGAAACACACAAATAAACACTTATACATGAAACTTAGAATTCATAGAAGCACACTTTATGAACATAAAGGTCACATAAAGATCAACAAAATATTATCATTGTAATAACATTCTATCAAACATACAATTCCTTTTAGTAGTGCTGCATTTGCAGAATATCTTAAATCCAACAGTCATTACATTCCCTCAACAAGTGAGTATCTATCTATATGGGCAACTGAACATGTTCATTTAGAGCACCAAACAACACACTGATACTGACCTTTAAATATCAGTATGGTCCCATTAGGAAGAGCTGTCAGTCCATTGATGGGTGCCTCACTGCAGAGGTCAACATCAGCAAAGGGTCCTAAACACGCACACACATAATTTATCTTACAAACTAAAACCCACCGGGTTAAAAATGTGTCCAGTGTGTTGTTTTTTATATTTTTCTTGTGTTAATAGATTTAAATGTCATCTTCTACCAATGCCCACTGAACCACCTGACATCTGTTCAAAGTATTTGTTTAATGTCATTCCTAGAAAACAATAATATTTTACATTACGTAAAACAAAAGATTTGTAGTCTGTGTGTTTGTAAAGGCACAAGACACTACAGTCGCACATTTTGACACAGAATATTAGAAAATTGGGACAGCCATATACGCAAACACACAGACACAGACTTGTCCTACCTGTCCCTAGACCCTCAGAGCCTGCTTCCATCATAGGGAGACCCAGTCCCTGTGCTACGTCCTGCAGGGTGCTCGGCCTGGAGCCTGCTGGCCCACTCAGACCTGAGAACACAGCACATTGACATTATGTTCAGTCAAATGTAATGAACTAGTGGGTTGGGTTTTTGTTTTTTTGTTTTTTGGTAACTTGTTTAGTACACAATAAGTTCCTTTTAAAATATATACATATATGTAAAGATCAAATTTTTTGTGTTTTGATTTGCAATAAATATTGTGGAAAAAACAGAAATAAAAATAGAAAAGAAAAACATTAAAAAGGTAACTATTATTAAAAAATCAGTACAATTAAATAAAAAAAGGTTATATTTAAATTGAAATGGAAATAATCTCTGATTTATTAACCTTGAGTGGGCCCAGATGGAGCCCCTCCCCCAGGTGACAGCACCAGGTGGACATTAACTTGCCCACCAGCAGCTTCTGGAGCAGAGGGACCGCCAGAGGCACCGCTGCCCCGAGAAGTACCACTGTAGCTGGGCAGAGAGGAGCCAGGTGCTGTTGATCCACCATGAGGGGAACCACTGGACACTGGCAGTAGACCTGCAGGGATGTTAGCCACTCCTAAAGAGACAAATAAGATTTTAAACTACTCTTTGTTTTAAGTAAAACGTGACATTTCAAAACAAGGAATGATCAAATATTCCAAACCATGTTGCAGCTGATTGGTTGGTACGGCAGGAAGAACGGGACCGGCGGAGCCGGCAGCCAGTGGGTTATGGAGCCCCATTGCACCTGGGCACTGAGCCCCAGGGTACTGTGAGCAGAGACCCCTTGCTACAGAATAACATAGAAACTCAAATTACCATATTATACAAGCATTAATCATTACAATGAATCAAACAAAAACCAACACATTAACAGAACTGTGCTTTGAGGGTTTGATGATTCAGTGATGGATTTTTCTGAAAATTTGTGGTTAATCAATTAAATATACTGCAACTTTTGTTTGTATACTGTGAGTACACCTAAACTGAAATCATTCAGTTTAAATGAAATCACTTGTCTGTACAGTAAACTTGGGGCTTCTACCAGCAGTCATAAAGCCTGGTTCTACCTTATGGCAATGAAATCTACCGGCATAAAAGCTCCTACAAAGGCACATCTTGTTGATTTTTCCATTCTGATGTTAATATAAATTTAACAATACCCTAATTTGTAAGCTTTACAGTGGCTGGCTGGTGTCTTTAGACAATGCTAATGCTAAGCTAGTCTAACTAGCATAGCTTCATATATAACCTACAGACATGAGGGTGATATCAGTCTTTTTATCTTACTCTAAGACAGGAGGCAAATAAGTTGTATTCAATTATATTTCCACAAAACATCAAACTATACTCATGGGATCCTATGCAACTCCAGTTTAAGCTAATGTAACACTTTGTTGGTTTGATTTTCCCAAGCAGAGCTTTGCCCGGTCAATAACTCAGTCTTTTTCATTAGCATGTTAAATTTTTGTTTTTTTCTTTTGGCCTGTATGTTTAACATTTGCTGTTTATTTCATATTTTAATCACTAACAAACTCTTAAAAAAACTTTTACCTGTGAACCATTCCTCACTCTCACTGTTGGACCTTTTCCTGCTCTTGTCTAATTTACGTTTTCCTGAGGAGAAGAGGAAGGAAAAGCAAGGGAAATATAAGAACAATATAAAGACGTACCTGTTATCCAACATCAGTTTAACATTCGAAAAGTAACATAAAGGATTGGACAGGTAGCCACTCAATAATAACAACTTGTGTTAGACCTGATGGGAGAGCATTTATTTTCAAAAACACTTTCCAATCTTAAGCGGCTGCCTGTTTAAGCTTGTTGGGGTGTCTTTTAGAATATGTGATTGGTCACAAATTGAGCATATAGAATATTTTGCCACTTCTCTGCACTGAAATCTAGTACCGTATTAACAAACTTCTGTGTAGAACCTACAGTGGCAGTGAAAGGGAGAATCTGTTGCTGGCTTGTTGCTTGTAATTGATGGCTGCTTACCTGAAGTTGCAGCCCTCAGAGGCTGGAGGGTCCTGGTGTGTGAAACTGACATGCTTGCATCTAAGTACAGAGAGACAAGGTGGAAAATAGAATTATGGGTTTATTTAGTGTTAAACTGCTAAAACTGGGTCATGAATTCAGATCAAGATTGATTCTGAGACTTCAAAAACTTCATTAGTGGTCTTTAAACTCCACTACTATGTCTTTAAATCACAAATACATTTGAGTAGCTCTGCATTGCTGTTATTATGGGGCAGTGTGTGTCAGGGCTCTGTAATATGTCAACATCATATTGTTATCATGGTATGAGACTAGATATTTATTTAAGATTCAGAACCCATCAGACATTTATAATATTTGTCTTTACATCTTAAAGTTATTATATCCACTTTCAAAAATGTCTTGAAACAACATTTTGTCAACTCACCCATGTAGTCATCTTTACAATATTGTCACAGTGTTTTAATCAAGGCATGTGATGAAAACTCCTATGATACAGTCCTCCTGTGTATAGCTGTGTTGTTTTAGCTGTGGTATCTTTCCTTACCGCAGTGTAGCTGGTAGTCATGGCAGCAGGTGTTGTAGTGGATGCACTGTGGATCACACTCACAGAGCTGACCGCGCCTGAATGTCTCACCACAACGACCCTGACAGGACTGAGCTGCAAGCAAACACAACATTAACACTGCAGATGGGATGAATCTGGCCCTGAAGTTGCTTTTGTTAAATGCTGCACTATGTTCACCAGCTAATTGCTAACACTGTGTCCAAGTAACATTCTAAAGTTGTGCTGAATCTGTTAACCTGTTTTTCTCTTAAAACATATGATCTCTCGAAAACAGGTGGATGAAGGCAATTAAACTGCACCAAACCAAAATGTATCATTAAACTATAAGCTAAGAGATTTGAAAGCATTTCATTAAAACCAAAAAACTGAGTTAAGAAATTCTAAACTGAGTTGAGAAACTCTAAAACCAATCACAAGCAGAAATATAAGATAAGAAAGGCTAAGAACTTCCATAATAGCTAAAAAACAAATGTTATTCAAAGGTAAAGAAGTCCAGAGACATTAAAACAACATCTAAAAAAGACTAAAAACCCTTAAACAATCCTTGTACCCTGTATCGGTTTCACCTTAGAAAGCAACAGTTATTTTCAGGTACGACATTTTGACATGTCACATGAGGTATTGCTCACGCTTGTTCACAGTTATTCTCTCATGAACTGGACACTTGAATCAAGCACACTCTTGGTGATGTTATCAGTAACCTCAGTGCTTCTACAATGAATCAAAATGTCTACTGTGAAAAAGATCTATTGAATATATCGTTTTCTACCTCACTGCATGTGTCTTGCAGTGTAACGAGGATCTTACCAATGGTGCAAACAGCCTGAAAGTCTAGGCAGCAGTCGTTGTGTTGCAGGCAGCTGAAGTCACATTTACACTGCTGACCTCTGGTGAAACTCTCACCACAGCGACCCACACAGCTGCCTGAAGACAGACAGCATGTGTGTGTTGATCTTCAGTTACTCTTTCATCTCATTCATATGACATTTTGAGTGTCTAATTATATTATATGGAGCTACGTGTTATCAGTAGCATATTAGGTGTATAGCTATGTAACCGGATAATATAAGGCATGCATAAACATTAGACAGCAGCACAAATAAACATTTTAACTGTTACAGATGATTAAGCAAATTATATAACATACACAGATGATATTATTTTACATCATAACTTATTAGCCATCATGTCATAACAGTAAAAGGCATTAGAAAGACATTAAAGGACACATTAAAACATAGCATGAGCATGATTCCAGTTCTACAAACTGCCATACTACTGATGGGGAACGTTAAATACGTGTGTGTGTGTGTGTGTACAGTACCTGGTCCAGCAGCAGCACTGAAGGTCACACCAAGCAGCAGAAGCCAGAGCAACATTTTCATCATCATCCTCATCATCTTCATCAGCCAATTAAGCCCAAACAGAATCAAAGCTGAAAAACAATTGCATCAGACAAAGTAAGTGTGAGAGAAACACTGCCACTTTTACAAAAAGAGAGCAAGAGAACCAGCAGTTACCTTCTCAGTGTGTCACCTCTCCTCGTCTTTGTCCAGCCTGTCAGTCTGATGGTCTTATATATGAGACTAAGGCACAGGGACAGGACACATTTAATTAGCATCACACACACACAAACACACTCATACTACACCCACAGACTTATTAAAAGCCACCAGGACGTATTTAAACTTCCCACACTGTCAGTAAATGAACTCCTACACATTAGTCCCTTTCAAGACCAGATATTGAAAGTAACTAATTACAAATTACTTTGGTTACTTTAATTGCATTTAAATATTATCCAACAAATATCTTCTTACAAGTGCCCCTGTGAACAAATATCTGTGTGATACTGAACCTCAAAGCAAAACAGAATTTAACATTGGGGACCACATTTAAGTAATTAATACAGTCACTTAAAGCACTGTAATACTTAAGTACAATACCTCAGTTTGTCAGGTTTTATCCCTCAGGGTCTGTGGCTTCATTCACATGTGGTGTCACTCCTACCTGTTGCCTTTTGGCCACATTTTTTTGCCAGTCAATTCCAGGAATGAGGTGTTTGAGCCGGCCAAAGCTGATGTCATGTGGTTTTAGCAATTTTGTGGTGAAGTTTCAATTATTCAGCTCAGTCCTTAGGTCATAAAAAGTGTCTACATGTGGAATGATGGGAAAAGGCCAAAGAAAGGATATGAATGAGAGGGGTCAGTCCAACTAGGAGTTTACATTAGTGTCATGCAGATAGACGGCTTAATTTTGGGGTTATTTTACTTTATTTTCATGCATATACAAAAAGATATTTCATTTCCACAGTCAAAGTAAAATAATAATGCAAAGTACAGACAAAGTTTTTCAGAGCTAACTCTCTGTGAACACAGGAGCAACATCAGACAATAACCAGCATACCTACATTAAATAAGCCCTAACCACTATAACTGAATGTGGTGCGATCTCTTAAAATAACAGAACATTGATGGATTTTAAATGTATATCAGCATGTATCTATAAAATCTCATCTTGAAGCTTTTGCGAATCAACCCTGAACAAGTTACAGAGATTTTTTTAAAATCATTATCCCAGGCAAACAAGACATATGTGATATCACTGAAAAGCTGAGGAACTGCAGTTTACGTTGATTTTTAAAGCATGTTGATTGTACGGTTAATTCAGAATATTTTCGAATAATGAATATTTTCTTAAGCTTTTAAAACAATAGAATTTTTTAGCTGCCAGCGACAGTTTCAGTTTTTGAGGTTTTAAAACATTTTTTTCTACCTTTTTTATGGAGCTTTTTAATCACATCTGACAGGTTTCATCAGATGATTGAATTTTCTCAGCTGTCATGGAGATGAGTTAGTTGTCAGTGAAGTTAGTTTTATATGAAGGGAGGTATCAATCAATATGATCAACCACCTGTTTTTTACATGACTAAAGTTTCACTTTGTTCATGTGTTAATAACTCAGCCTTTTCCATAACAACAGAGTCCACTGATAAAGATTAAAAGTTTGTTGGAGAAAAGCCTGGAAACAGCAAAAATGTTTGGTCAAACTACGAATTCCAAGGTCAAGAAAGAACTTTCCTTCACAGTTTTGATATCTTTTTATAGACTTATATAAGTCAGACCATAAATAAATAAAGCAAAGTCTTAACATCAGTTTGCTTTTCAGCTTTTGTGCCTTTAGGAAGTCAATTCCTCAACCTAATTGTGTTTCAGATTTAGATGTGTGTGTTATCTCCATAAAGTTTTTGCTACCATTTAAACTATGACCTTTGCAGAGGCTGTACCAGCTGCAGACTTTCAAAATAATGATTTGTCGTAATCATTTTTTGTCAGAGACCTGGTTGAAACATCTAATTTAAGTCAGCTCAGGTGAAGGATTAACCTTCCTAACTAGACTGTAGTATAAATGTGTTTTTATTAGTCTTTAACAAGCAGTAAAATGTGGATTCAGGGGTGTGAAACAAGGCTAGTTGACTTCTTTCCTGTTTTAATGGCTGTATATCAACAAGCTATGCAATCCAAATAGAATTAAATTAAATGAACCAAATTCAACCAAATGAGTGGCACTAATTAAATGATAATTTGATCCGAATATCTAACTCTATTCAAAGCCCTTAGTTTATGTGTAGGATTTAAAAAAAAATCTTACATGCATAACCCCACTGGCTGTATTAAAAAGACATCATTGCAGTCAGCAATGCATGTTGATACAACAGTGCTCCTTTGAGATTAACTCAAATAAACACCTAAACTATATCAATTTACACTCAGATTGTCTAATTTTTAAACAAATCTAAACTTTCAGTATTATAATTTGAAAGATACTGTAATGACAGAGACATCTGCACAAAGTGGCTTTTGTAAAAACAGAAATTAGATGTAATTTAAAAGTAGAAAAATGCAGTGATGTCTGCAATATATTAGCTTGTTGATGTAACTGAGCTAACAGGCCAACTCTCTAGCAGATGTGCGGCCATCTGCTGGAGAATTAATATAATGTGAATGAGTCACTAAAGCAGAGACAAACACATCAACACACCCACTCTATTCCCATTCACCTGCTGCTCTGTGTGTGTGTGTGCTCTGCGATTTTCATATTATTCATTTCTAACAGTCAATTATGTGTGATGGGCAGCCCGCTAATGAGCCCTCAGGGAGAGGTGTGGTCATAGTGAGGTATTGTGATTGGTCAGACTGTCAGATTAAAGCGGCTTATAAAACTTTATTAGCACCCCTCATTGTGACCATGTACAGACTGTGAGACGCACGCTGGCGGGCAGTTTAGAGCACCACACACACATTTCACACACTTGGTAGGTGTCAAGAAACAGGAGGCCAGACAGACATTATGAATCATGTTTTTAAAGAGTGTCTGGCAAACAAAACACAACCAAAAGAAGAAAAGAGGTTCATGTGATTGTAAGTTTAGTCTTTAAATGGGCCTGTTTCTCTGTGAAGCTGCCAAGAAGGCTGACAGGATGTTTGTAGATCCACAGTTACTTCATGCAGTTTTTTTACTGCTCCTAATTTTTCAGTGTACAAGGACTTCCTGATGAGGCTGTGGCTTTCTGACCAGTGTCTGCTTGCATGACCTCATCCTCCTGGTATCTTCCTGTCACTGTCTTCACTTGTTCATTTGTGTTATTTCAGCTTTATAGCTGCAAACCACTTTCATTGTGGGGTTTTCCTAGTGGATAAAGAATGTTCTCTCCTTGTTTACTCTCAGTTTGTGGTCACATGGACCTTATTTAAATCAGAAAAATCTGAGGACAATCTTTCATATAAATTTTAACATGTTTTTTTTTTTAAAGTCAGTGTAGTTTATAGAAATCATATCTGGGTCTGATAATACTCTTTTAATTGGAGCATGTAAATCATGTTCAATAATGATATATTTACCAGAAACACTGCATTGCCTGTAGATAATGTGAAAAGTGGAGTTTAAGTCTGTTTCCTCAGAATATTTTGGGATGAGATGCATCTGTGTCCATTAGCCCTGCTTGTTTCTACCAGGCTTTATTTTACATTATTTCTCTCTTTCAAAACTATATTTGTTGGCTTTTGTTTATTTTTAACACACAGAACACCTCTGAGCATCCCATTCAATACTTTTTGCAAGTTTGGACATTTGTACATGAACCTTCACAAGTACATCTGGAGCTTTGACACACCTGTACACAATGAAATCGTGAAGAATGCTGGGGTGAATGTAATAACATATGCTTATGTTTTACACATACAAAACTCTGCTATTTGTTCAATATTTAAATGTAGTAAACTTTGCAGTAGGTGTTTGCCTCACAAATGCTTTGCATTTTTAAATTCATCCTAGATAATTTGTTTCTTACCATCAACCTCAAACTAAAGCTGGAACTCAGACAGTGAATAAACCTTAAAAAAGAGGGATTGCTTTATTGATAACAGGGTAATGGTTTCTGGTTAATGGTGAGAAAATTTTAGATTACAGATATGAACACAAAGATGTAAAATATGTAGAATGATGGTTT
>JAPZDV010000004.1:1809898-1840932 GCA_029814665.1 Acanthurus lineatus | reverse complement strand
CGCGCGCGCGTGTGTGTGTGTGTGTGTGTGTGTGTGTGTGTGTGTGTGTGTGTGTTAGAGTTGCAGCATGTTCCCAAGGAGCTGTTTGCCGTTGACCCCGCCCACTCCGCTTCCTCCGAAGTGTCCTATCGCTGCAGAAAGTGCAGGTGAGAGGTGGAAAGTTTAAACAGGGACTAATTGGAGAAAAGTTTTAGAATGAGGCTGAAATTTATTCTTTAGGATATTTCAAGATCTCCAAGTTGTGATTTTTCTCTGTTTGGCCATTTTCTTGAATATTGATGCCAAAATGAAGAAACACCTGTTACTGAATGCCAAAACATGTTTCAACATGAACCTTATCATAAATCCTCTTGTTATCACTGTGGCTGAAAAATAATTATTTAACATTTTGGAGAGAACACATCCTGACTTCAGCTCCACCTTTTCCTCTGCAGACGGACTCTGTTTCGTGGCTCCAGTATTCTCAGTCACCCTGTAGGAGAAGGAGCACCAGCCTTTGGTCACAAGAAGTCCAGTAACCTTACTGGTAAGAACAAAACGGCACTGCTGGTCAGATCAGCTAAACTAGAGGATTTCATACCACTCAATGGCACACCACCCTTTTTTTTTGTTTGTTTTGTTTTTTCATTTTCAAATATGTAATCTTCAGCCCAAACAATACTGACTCAGGTGACATTACTGGAGCCAGCCTTGTTTCCGGCACTATGTAAGTGCTGGAGAAAGATCTGACAATGATTTTTTTTGGCCATAGTGGTAAAAACACACTGGCTTGTTTGTTTGTTTTTTTTAACAATCAAAATCACAATTGTCTTTGGTAGAGCCAATCCAAGGCTGCAGGGATAATGCCCATGCAAAATAGTAACATGAAGATATTTGAATAAGCAGAGAGTGTCAACTATAATAGTTGTCAAGTGGCAGGTTTAACACCCACAGTCTATATCAAGTGAGTCAGATTACCTCAAGAACAAAAGATATTATGCCTCTTTTTTCCATGTATGCAGTGGTGACAAGTGAGGACTGGTGCCATTTTGGGCCCTTTTTTGAAATATAAAATTGCATTTTCCTTTCTGTTTCTGATGGTTCACTGACTTGTCATTGGGCCATTGTTCATTGTTTTGAGTCAACTCTGCTCTCAGAATTATATAACAGGTCAGAACACAACTTGTCCTTGCTCCTCCTCTAATGTGTTGCCTGGCACACATGCCCTCCTCTCCTCTCTTTGCCTCGCTTTTTTGGTTGTTAATGAAATCAAAGCACTGCAGTATTGGCAGAGACAGGAGACTGAGAACAGTTCAAAAAGTTTTACGGGCAGTTTTAACAGTTAAATCTAAAAAATCTAATAAATGCATCAATGTGTAATAGAATATTGAATATTAATTAATCAGCCAAAATAATAGTACCTCAAACCAGTACACATACATATAAACAACAACCATAACAAAACAATACACAATATTATTATAATATTAAAGGTTACATGATGTAAGTGTAGGTCTTCCAGTCAAGTAATTAATAAAAGATTAAATATTATAGTTTTCTACTTTTTGTATAATAGCACAAGACCACAGCTTCAGACACGTAGAGTTTTCTCTCCTTTCACCACTAACCCTGCCTGTAAACAGAGGTTGATATAATAAATCCACAGAGCTCTCTTTTATTTTGCCACACAAAAGTGTTGAGGATTTGCAAATTTATTAATTTTACAGTTCTACAGTTTTACAGAAGTTCCTATTGTTAAATTGTGACATACTAAACACGCTGTTTATCATATGTAATGACATAAAATGTGTTGTTTCCTAGGAGACATCCAGTGTACATCTTACTTCATTGAACCAGTGCAGTGGATGGAGCAGGCTTTACTTGGAGTGATGGACGGACAGGTAACACACATGCACACACACACTGGTCAGCAAACACGTTGTAATTGACGATTCTCAGCTTTACAAGAGCTGTGTGTAATAAAGTTAGCATCTAAGTTTCAGGTACATTCAGATGAAGCTTTGAATTCCAGATTATCATCTATCAGGGTGTCACGACTATGATCAGACTAATAATTTGAGTCAGATGAGTCCTTTCTTAAGATTTCTACAATTTCTGAATAAAACAAAGGACAAAAGCACCAATTACTCATTTTCCTTTAATTAGTCACACATCACTA
Source organism: Acanthurus lineatus (assembly GCA_029814665.1). Lineage (NCBI taxonomy): Eukaryota > Metazoa > Chordata > Actinopteri > Acanthuriformes > Acanthuridae > Acanthurus > Acanthurus lineatus. Next base: position 1,838,774 of record JAPZDV010000004.1, on the reverse strand, counting down.
TCTATACCAGATCACTACTGCACTGGTTGTCATTTAAAACAGCCCAACCAGAACTAGAACTGATTGATTGGGTTGTGGTTCCATACAAGTCTAAATGTTATACTTGTGTTATGATCATCATCCCATCACCATGGAGACCTGTGATGCTGCACATGCTGCCTTAGTTGCACAGGTCTCATTATCTGCACTTATGGTACCCTTCTTTCTTTCCTCTGTGTGTATGTGTGTGTGTGTGTGTGTGTGTGTGTGTGTGTAGCTGCTGTGTCCCAAGTGTAGCTCCAAGCTGGGCTCATTCAGCTGGTGTGGTGATCAGTGTTCCTGTGGTCGCTGGGTCACACCCGCCTTCCAGCTGCATCGCAACAGAGTGGATGAGATCCGACAACTGAACATGCATAAATAACACACACACAAAAATACACACCACAGATACACCGATAAAATGCAGTCCCTGAAAGAGATAACTCCCAGTTCATCTCAACAATCAAACAAGAAGTAAAACCATTGAACCATGTTATTAAGACTTAAATGTGAAGAAAAGAACAGAACAAGAGAAAATCAAATTTTTTATTACTGCAGGGTTAGTACAAGTACTTGCAATACAAGTATTGCAAATAAAAATACTTCAACATTTAACAAAAACTGGAAATGAAAAAGTTATTTGATTAATCAATAAATGTATCAAATATTTTCATGACTAAACGTCTAAGAGTGGTTGTGACAGATGTTTTTTTTTTTTTAAATAATGTATCGATGACAATATGAAGAGTCGATGAACCTACAGAGAATTATCAGCTGACTCCCTCAGCCTCACAGAGCTTTACAGTGAGTTTCAGCTCTTTGTTTGCTACTCAAAACCTTAAGTTTGAGTTAACTGTCACAGACCAATGTTGTTGTAAACCACAGCAGGCAGCAGTTTTCAGAGAAAATGCTGTAAAAACTTGTTAAACAGTTGGTAGAAACAAAAACAGAGCTAAAAAAATCAGTGAATATTGGTTTTACATTCATTAGGTGGGTACATTAAAGTCTCCAAATGAATGCCGATGTTCCTCTGTATACACTAGATGTATGAAAAACACAGCAAATTCACTCAGAAGACGGCCATGGGAACTTAAAAGGAGAATACATCTCAGTGTTGTAACTGCAGCTTGCTTCTGCTGCCCTCTTGTGGCCCAAACATGTTACAAATTCAGTCTCCTTAAAGCTCTGTCAAGGTCTAAAAGATGTAAAAAAAAAAAAAAAAAAAAGCTGCATGCAGAGTTTTCAACTTTCACACAAAATACATGGTTAGTAAGAGAAAAATGAAATATGAGCAAATTGTTAAAAAAAACCTCAACTGCTCTCAAACTAGAAAGTGTTTGGTTTTGTCTGTTTCTTAACACTGTATTTGAAGTATCCTCCGGCTCTTGTACTGCAGGGCAGATATTAAGGCAATTTGAAGAAATCTCTGATGGTTGCTGATAATAAATGAAAAAACAATCATCACAGCCGTAACAAACAGAGACAGTCTCAGCTCACTAAAGCTCATGTGCCAGTGTTGGTATAATGCAACCATTCAAACTAAATGAGTTGGTTAACCAACCATAAGTGTCAGGAAAGGAGGTTTTGTACCACAGTTTATATTCCAGTACAAGTCATATCCAACCAACTCCTTTTTTAAAATCTGGAAGAGCAGGGACTTTTACAGACAAAATATGTAAATAAAAGGAAAACATTTATATAAATCAAACATAAGGCTGCAATTTCTTCCTTTGTATATTGTAAATGAGATGAATGTGTATGATTATTAAAGATTGTATGTGTCTGTCGCTTTATCCAAATCACTTGATTGAGACAGCTAACATGTTACTGATGCCATAACTCGTCCCCTCTTGTTTTTGTACATTTTCTTCACATCTAACAGGGTTTGTTGGTTATTAAAGCTCAGCTTAAAGACAGACTGAAGCGCTCTAGTAAACAGTGGCTCCAACACAAAGATTAAGTTAACCACTTCTGAACATATTTTTCCCTCCTTGAATCTAGTTTGATGTTTTCCACACCTGCAGGCCAGATGAACTCACTGGAATCTGTCAATCACATGATAATTACTAAAGAGAATTTCCACAGAACTGTTATGATTATATTACTGTTCTTTATGCTGAATCCATCATATTCCCTCAAGGTCACAGAGGTTAATTGCATTGCTTTGCTAGTATGGAGACTGAAACACATCAGACTTACTGCAGCTGCAAAATTTCTGGTGGGGTTGAAGGTCTGATTCAGACTGGAATTAAAAAAAAACCTTAAAAAGGCTTTTCGACTTTTTTTTCACATCACGGTCTACCAACAGGGTTGGGATAGGTTCATGTCATACTTTGTACAATTGAACATGTGAATGTGAAGAAAAGAAAGCAAGTTGTTCCACTACTGTCAACAGCACATGTCACAATATTGAATAAATCCATCATGATTGAGATATGAGGGCAGTGTGGGCAGGAAAATGCTTTAAACACAAGTGTAATGACCAGTGGTGGAAAGTAACTGCAGTAAGCTCATTTACTCAGCATTTTTGTATAATTCTCAGGCACTTTAACATTTTTTCAAATTGTATGCTGCTTTGTATTTTTTAATATAATAATGCTCTTTTCACTCCTGTACATTTCAGCTGTGTTCAATCTTTCAGATTTTGCATTTCAAACACCTGGGAGATCTTCTGAAACACACTGTCCTCGTCTCGTCAGGTTATGTGAGCTGTTGTCAGTATTTCCTCCAAAGTCTGTGTCTCATCTAAACCTCTTGGTTTCATTTCAGTAAACACAAAAGCACAAACAGATCAAATGATTCAACCCCCCTCCAAAAAAAAAAAAAAAAAAGCCAAGGTTCACAGGTTTGGAAGACAAAGTCTAATTTCTCCTGCATCTTTCACTCGTAATGGGCTAATTTTACATTATACTTCTGGTACTTTTACTGCAGTAGAGGATCTGAGCACTGCATGGTTAAAACCACCACAGTTTTTCTCTGGCCTTGAAGGATCCCCCCCGTCCCCCCGTCTAACTTTATTTGTGGTATCATATTGGTGCCACAAGATGGCAGGTCAGCTCTGATGTAAACATTAGACTTTCTCTGGCTGCTTTTGAAAAAAAAAAACTGGTTCCACCCCCTGAACCAGAGAGAGAGCTGAAGAAAGAAAGTATTGAGCTTTTAGCAGCAAACAGAGGCAGCAGCATCCACAGGCAAACATGATGAAAAATAAAAAAACATGAAGGCTTCTTAGTACAGTATGACATGACATACAACAGCAGGGTTAGAAATGATGTTTTGTCTCTACTCAATCATAATTGGTTTCAGTGTATGGTTGTGAATTGTTGTATTTACTGAAACTGTTGGAATTACCAGTGTGAATTAAATGAATTATGAATTAAGTCATTATTGTGGATGATCCATCAAATTCCTGCTCAGAATGTCAGCTATGGACAGGTTCATTTTGTGGTTATCTGTGTTTACAATGCAGTATAAATTTCATCTCGTCCTGATCTGCCATATATAAGAATCCAGTTTTTCACAATATTATAATGCACACAACTTTTTATAAGATCTTCATTGAAACATTTTACTTTATTCATGACTCTAATTGTTTTATAACAATGTCTGAGTCCAGATCTTAGTGCCAACAGAGCTGTTTAAGCATCAAAGTACAGTATGTGGATTGTTACAGAGAGTGGGATTGAGTGAGGCGGCTGCACCGGAGCTGGACTGTAACTCAGCTGTCCCGTCCAACACAGCCTGGAAACCTGGAGCGCACACACTGGAAATACGGTGCAGAGAGGAGGTGGAGAGAGAACTGCAGCTGCCAACAAAAAGAGGGGGTTATGTAAAAGAGGTGGAAATAGGGTTTAAATAAGGTAAAGTGAAAATGTGTGAAACTGACTAGGAAAGACAAAGTGGGGATGTGGTCCGATTTTTCCATGCTCTCATAAGGACTGGAATCAGGAATCAATCAAAGGGGACTTCCACACAGCTGTGTGTGTGTGTGTGAGAGAGAGAGAGAGAGAGAAAGAGTGGGACCATCACTGGGATTTGTGCAGTTACCCCACAGACCAAAATAGAGAAGTATGAAATTGATATTTTACTGCATGAACAATGATCTCCTTTTAGAAGGCGAGGAGAGGAAACGTTCTGAAAGATGGCTCTTCTCTGGAAGTTTGGGTCCTCAGTGAGGAAATGTCCCATGTTTATTTTTGTTCTGAAGAGGCTGCAACAGAGTTTGGACTGAGTCATTTTTTTGCAAGACACAAGTTAGTCTTACGTTTTTGCACTCAAGGCCCAAGTCAAGTCTAAAATCCTAAACTTTGAGTCTTGAATCTCAAACAAGTTAAACTGTGCTCTTCATCAAATGAAATGCAAAATTTAAATGTCAAACAGTCAAAAGCTTTTGTATCTCTGTAATTTTCTATCTACCATTTTGTGGTTAAAATTGATTTTTGTTGACCATATTTTCATGCATGAACAAAATTATATTTAGAAACATCCTCCAATTTGAGCTCAATAATGTAAAGTCGGTACTGCAACTTTTTTTGTTGCATTAAGTTCCATTCATACAAATCTGGGGAGTTAAATGTCAAAATGGGAATCCATGGCAATAATATTGATTGATTCAGATACAGATAAAGTTAACAGTCACTAATGTAAAATCCAAAGCCAATAAGTTTCTGCCTGGGTTCAGACTTAAGTCCACATCTTTGGCTACTGTTTTTGATGGCCCTCTTCTGATGATCAACAAATTGTAAAATATGACAGCATGTTATACTGTAAAATGTATTGCCTGATGTTTTGTGGAACTGTCATAAATCTGTCATTAAAAAGTAACAACTTTATGAATAAACTTGAATGTCATCCCACTGTGCAGACATAGTACTGCCATATGTTTATTGTGGCTGCATCTGAGAGAAAGATGGTTAGAAAAGTTGCTCTTGAACCTGTTTGTGCCTTGACGTTAGTCTGGTTCAAGAACTTTTAACTGATGCTCACATGACCAACCTGTTCAGCTGTGCAAAAACTCTGGTGTTGTGTGTTTCTGCTGGTCCCTTTACTTTCTGACTTCCACCCTCTGTGATGCATTGAAGCCCATCAGTTCACACTGCAGACATACATTTTGAAAATAAATGCATTTGTTGGGGACTGCTTTAAGTGGCAGGTTAATTTACATTTTGTGCTCAAGTAAGTATTTGTGGCAACAAGAGGATGTGTTTAGGAATGAATTATTGGATGTTTATAATAGTTCAAACCATAGAGCTCAATGGCACAGAGGAGGAAGATATTATTTTTTTATCTATTTATTTATATTTATTTAACAGGAGAGGTGATTTTTAGGCCTCAATTCAACAAATATACAAATTAAGACTTTATTATGCAAAAACATAAATGTTAAATATTGCAGTATGTGATGTGAAAGGTCATAGTTTTAGTCGTAAAGGAAGTGGAGTTGAGACATTATTGACACTTTCTGTTTATTTGTTCAAACCTGTGGTGCATGTGTGTCTGATTATCATTAGTATACTCTCTGAGGCCGACATGATACTCAGAATTTCATTTAATGAAATTAAAATTACAGACCAAAACTTAAAATAAAAATAATCCGAAATTTTAATAAGTGTTCAGGAAAGGACTATGACTCCTCCTGGAAAATGCTGCTGCTGGTTGAAAAGCTCCAGGTTCTTTTTAAACTTTAACTGTCAATAAAAGTGTCATCCTCAACTGTCCTGCAGTGGTTTTGTTTAACTTTATGGCCTGAAAGAGCATCAGAAAGTGCAGGATTAAAGAACTCCCTGTTTAAGTGCTTTAAATAGGACACATAGACGATATGGCAATGTCTTTTTGCTGTTAATTGCAGTGAACAGTTAAGCCTGCTGTTTCTGATCTGGTGAGCAGAGATGTGCTGGAGTTCCAGAGCTCTCACTCTAATGCTCCTGAACGTCTGTAATGGTTTGTCTGCTAATAAAGTTGACATTGAATGACTGCAGTAATAAAAGCTAGTGCAATGATGCAGATGCCAGATGTTGCTGGAAACATGGAAAATGTTCAGTGATTTCTTTGTAGTTGTCACATTGCCTGTATGTTTCCATTAAGACTGAGTGTTCTTCTGATAAATGTGGATATAAGGTGCCAAGTTAGTAACAATGATTAGATCCTTCTGTTGTTCTTCTCTGTTGTCTCTCTTTTTCTTTGTTGTCATCTTGTTCTAGGCAGCTTGCAGACTGTGTTGAATCTATTAAATCTTTTCTCTGCGTCAAGTTCACATTTTTTATATTACAGTTTTAAGAATTTGCCTTATTGTTTTCATGACGATATTGTCTGCTCAGTTGTTGCTGTCAGCAGTTGTATTTAAATTAGTTTGAGTTTTACTACCTGAAATCATTCATCAATAAAACTTAAATACTTGTTATGTTATGAACTGTTACCAGTGTGTGTTCCAGGAATCAATCACAAGTCTGTGTCAGTACAGAGTTGAAGCTAGGACTGCGACTGTGGCTGTTTTCATCTTGTGAGTCTGTTGTGTTTGTGTGTGTGATCATTGCAAAGTCGCCTCTTGTAGCAGGAACTAAAGACACACAAAAGAGGTTTTCTAATACTTATAGATGTTTTAACCTCACAACTGTGCAAGATGCAGCCTTGAGACATCAAAGGTGTGCAGTAAAAACTAACATGAAGACCTGGTTTGAGTTCAATGGTACAAAAAATCAGTGCTGGCTACTCATAATAATGTCATAATGACTCCTGAGTACTGATGGGCCCAAGAGTAAACATGCTGACGGGCGTCCCAGCTGGTGAGATCCCATCACAAGATAGTCTTCTGTTTATTTTGGATTTTTTTGTTGATGTTTCTGGTCTCATTTGCACATCTGCAGTTAATAAGCTAAACAAAGTACCATATGCATGTTGATACGATGTTTGATCTATTCTTTTGGCAACAGTGCAGTTCCTTCAATTAGAAAACACTCATCACAACTATTAACGCAATTTGCTCTAATCTGAGTCGGCTGCTGTTGACAGCTGGAGGATAAAATCCTAAACTGTTTCTTGTTGAAGGATTCTGATCATCCATTTTCAATTCTATTTGCTCTTTTAAGGAAATGAAGGGAAGTTCACACATTCAGACTCAGTCTATTCAGAACATAATTCACACAGCCGGCACAACATCAGTAGCAGTCTGAACCATGGAGAAGTGTTCATTGCTTTTACACACATTTAATTTACCTTTCAAATTTCACAAACTGTTTTCCCACTCAACTCCAGCACCACCAAAACTTTTAGTTTGCACATGTTCACATACTGTTAAAAACTGTTAAGAATTAGCAGAACATTATTTTACTGTGAATTAGACAGTTATTACAGTTATTACAATCAGCTACATCAACATGGAAAACATTTACAGTTTCCTCTGTTGCCTCATGTTGTGAAACACTGATGCAATTCTCAAAGCATTCCAAACAATCATCACATCATTTGTCCGTCTGTTCACAGCTCTCTCACTGTCAGATTCAGTGTCACAACAAATTCAAGTAAATAAGAAAAGATTTAGGAATTTCAACAAATATGCTGTAAGGAAAACAAACCATGATCCGTTGCATATAACAGGACATCTGGACGAACACGTGGCTAACTGAAGCTGAAGACTCGCTGGCTCTCAGACGTTGTGGCATTATGACAAAGTCTGATAACTAAAACTATGAAACATTCCTGTTTGAGAGGTTGTTTGCAATACTGCACAAGTGAGGATTCATACTAAGAGCATTTTGGTTAGTTTTCTGAAGTATAACACAAACCATCAAAAAAGCAGTCCACCTTGGTCACTGAGGCAAAGTCAATGCATCACTGGGCCAAGCAACAAGAAAGGCATGAATGGCTGTATGAAAAAAGATCTTACGATGTGAGAGTCGCACAGTTTTTAGAGACTAATGGATTCTACTTTAAGCAATTGTGCCAAAGCAAAATAAGACCAGTTCATTTCAAACTTGACTTTTTGCACTGCAATTGGCTGCTATGAATCATTGTTTATGCTTTTAACCACTTTAAAGGACATAGTTTGGTATTAAAGTTCTGCAGAGTGAAGTCAGTGCTCTCATGTTTCTACACAAAGCAACAGTGAGCTCAGGATGGAGGGGAACCTTGACGGTGTTGCAGCAGCATAAATAAGCACAGATTTCCCATAGAAGTCTGACACTAACTCCGCTTATTGTCTGCAAGACTAAAAGATGAATTTGATCAATCTACTTCCTGTAAGCTGAACCAAAAAAACTCACTGAAACGACAGCAGGAGAGTGAAAGAGTGACAAGATGCAGGATGTGAGTTCCATTCAAACCCTCGACCCTGTGACTCTGCGGTTTCTGTGTCTGAGCTCATGAGAGAACTAGGTAGGATTTCTGCTTTAAAAGCTCTCAGGAGAGATCTGCTGGTCTGATTGGACTTACAGGAAAGGTGATTTTCACTGGTTGTGCCCTCAGCCATTATTCCATCCAATGTAAAAGGTTTTTGGCAGCAAACTGTGGGAGTCTGACAAAATGCAGTGTTTGCAGATTCATGCAACAACTAAACTTTCCAGAAGGAACTACTTCTGTTTTTTCATTAGAGGTGGCTAAAGTGCACACAAACCCCATTCAATAAAAGAACAGATACTTGTGGTGAAATTTAAATATGCAGACTCAGAAATGTACTCAGAAAGTAAAATGTAGCCCTTTGTTTGACATTTATACCAACTATTAATAATAACAAAAACAATATTATAAAATAATAAAAACTTATTTTGATCCATTTTGAAAATCAGTTTGCAATTTCAGCAAAAGAACTTGAATTATGACATAATGCTGTGTTGTTGGCAGTACAGTGTGATGGTTCATTTAAATGCATGTCTCTAGTGGTTCTCTCTGACTCTCTCAAACATCACACTCATTTGTCGAGTTAGCCCATCATGTTAAATCTGTCATGCAAGATTTACACTGATGGATACACCAAAGAATCATCTTCTCTATGTGTTACTGTCCCATCCATTCAGGATGAAATTGGTCTTGATGTTGGTAACATAGGCCCAGGTTTGATTGAGACGTTGATGTGGACATTAAGGTGGTCCACAGCATCTGCCTTTTCTAATCACTCATTTCAAACACACATTCATGAACCACTTCTTATTTATACAGATAGTTGAACTCACGGGTTGGAGACTACAGAAGCCTGGCATTGGAGGACAGCATTTTGACATATTAGCCTAAGCGCTAAACACACACACACATACTTCCAAGGCATAATGACTATGAAAAATGTGAAAACAGATTAACAAACTGTAATGGTGAGACACAGTAAAAGGCTCCTTTCTTTGTTATTTAACCTACATCTTTCTACTTACAGCCAGTTGGAGCTACGTTCTCTCCGACATCAGCATAGAACAGCAAAACCAATCCTTTTTGAGATAGTGGTTCAGAGAGGGGGTACGCGCCAAAAGGGAAGACATCTGTTGACTGTTAATTTAAAAAAAAAAAAAATTACTAGACATCATCAGACAGCAGTAGTTATAATCTAATTTTCAATCATTATTACTCACATTGAAAACTCAGTAGCCACTGGATATCTTCCCTTCCATCCCTACCAAACTGTAGAAAATTTGTTGGGAAGTTTGCAAGCAGTGGTGAAAAAAAAATCATCAATGCTATGGTAGTGCTCTAATAAATCATAATATACCAATAAGCCTGTTGTGTGAGGAGTAGAAAGTACATATATTTTTGGAGGGGGTCAAAGTGAAAAGTTTTCAAAAAAATACACAATTAAAAACACAGATGATTCAGAAAACTCGGCTTAAAGTGTTGTATTTATACTTCATTATATCCCATCTCAGCTTTCTAACTCTTATTGATTGCCGGCAGACTAGGCAAACTGAATGACTTCACACTGTGATTTAACATCTTTCAGCCTCTAACTATTTTATACTTCTCATCCAGTCCCTCAAGATTTTATAACTCTACAAGCTATCTGAGCTGCTTTTCATTTTTGTGTTTCTTCCATCATTTTGTTTGGAGCACAACAAAATTTTGTCTGTCAGCAGTTCAGCTGTTTTTTTTTTCTCCGTCTGTCTGAGACACACAGAGTAACAAACCAGATGTTCAAGTCTAATGTCTGGGAGACACATTAGCTCTCTCTCCTGTCTCTCTCTCTCCTTCTCCTTTCATTTCTTCATCTCTCTTCCCCCTTCCTCCATTATTTTCCACCACTTCTCTCCCCTCCTCACCTCTGCTCTTTCTTCTTCATTCACTTCTCTGCTTTCTAGTATTTCCATTTAACCAGCACTGAAGGTCTGACTGCAAGTTGAAGCAGTTTCTATATATAATATCATATGCAACCAAAATATTTAACTCCCATAATTTCTCAACTATTAGTTCAATGGCACATTGTCTCTGCAGGATTCTTCAAATATTGAAAAAACAGCAAGTGATATCATTTGTGTCAGTGTGGACTGACACGTGTTTGAAACTGAGCGGATTTAGACACAAGTGAACTGAAGTTTGGACAGAACTGAAGATCAGCTGAAACCTTTGAAGACCAGACAAATCAGCACAAAGGCTGTTCCCTGCAGCTTTCACACATTAGTCTTTGACAGTCAGGAAGGAGCATAAACCTGACGACTGAGTTAAACCACTGAACAACACACTGAACTGCTGTCTGTTACAGACTTGAGATCTGATGGTAGTAGACCCCACAAATCCTGTGAGAATCCTGTGCTTCATGCTCTTGTACTGCTACAGACATGGGTGTCAACAGCAGCTTGCACCGTTCATATGAGCTCAAAAGGCCTAAAAGGAGGGAAAAGGCTCAGAGTTTGGCTAAAATCCCAGAGGGAAAAACTTGTAAGATTGTACAGCCATCAGAGGGAAAGAGAGGTGAATGAACTTAGGAAAACTAAGGTATCTTCAGGTAAAGCTGTCCATAAACCACAAGCACAAATACAAAACATGTTCAGAAAAGTCCTTCTGAGATCAACTGGCAGTAACTGATCTGAAGACTTCAGATTATAGTTTTTACATATCACACAATAAATTTATTTTCTTCTGACTATCAACACTAGCTAATCTGGACTGGAACAGACCAGGTCCAGCTTGGTCCCATCAGTTGTTACACTGGAAACACATTCCTCATCAGCTCAACAGTGTGTCCCTGTCTTTTCCAGGCCTCTGCAGCTCCCTCCTCGACTCTACTTAATGTTAAAGGACTGAGGCTACATTGACTGCCACTAGCATGGCCGACCTCACTCAATTTGCAGCATTTCTAGTTGCATTCTGGGTATTGCAGGCATCAACTGTTTGACAAGGAAGAATAATTATTTTAAAAACGATTAAAAAAAATGCTCATGTGGAGAGCTCTTCCAACATAGACTTTAAATTGTAAACCTATCAATTAATGTGTAATTCTGCATTAGGGGATAGATTGTAGAACTGGAAAAGATTGTCTAGTTAAAGTATCATGCATTGAAATTACCACCTGTATTTTATTATAGTAATAAAAATTGTAAAAAGTGAGAATTAATTTTTAGACTCACTGATATTTAAGGGTTTAATGCTGGTGTTTGCTTCAATTTTGTTTTGGTCATATTGTGTACAAGACATGAGGGCTGTCACATCCTGTCTTTCTGCCTCATGCAGTCCAAAAAAAAAAAAATCCTGACGGATGTTTCAGATGAATGTTCCTAGCAATCAATTACTTTCTCCTTCAGTACCTGCAATGTGAAAAGGAGACTGTTTCTCCCCATGTGTCCAAGGAAAATCTGCATCACACATGCTATTCCAAATGATGTACTTCATCAGAGTTATGGAAATGATGATTTGATTGATTTTGCTTACTCCAAAAGTGAAATTTACAGTGGAGAATCTTGGCGTTATGTTCGACCACCAAATAAAATCACTTGAGAAATATCATCATTGCTTTTTATTCCATCATGTCTCAAATTTTTTATCGCTTCCGTCTGCCTCAAACACTTGCACCAGCCCTCTACTCCAAAAATCTGTAGACAGGTTCAAAACTCACGCACACATCTCACATTACACAGCCACTTTTCGCTGGTTTCTGTCAACTTCAAAAAAATATAGCTCTACAATGAGAGTCTGGCTCCCAAAATTATTTCTGTATATTTTGAATAAATATAAATTTATGATTCATCTATTATCTTTTCATTCTGCAGAAGTGAAGTAGGAGCATCTGGAGCTGTGAAAATAAAAGTTTTGAGGACTCTAATGGTAATATAAGAAAAAATTAAATTTGCACTGGTACTTTTTTTTTTTTTTTTTACTTGAATTCCCAAATTGTATAAATATCCAGCTCTGGAGTGAAGAGAGTATTAGAGCTGTTCAAATAAGGAAGCAAATAAATCAAAGGAACATGTCTATAATCCAATGTGCAACTCTCTTGGCACCAGTGGACATCTGGTCCCTCTCACAGATATGGTGCCTTTGTTGATAGGAAAAGTTGATCACAGCTGGCTGAAAACCTCTGGCAGTCTTCAGCAGGGTCTGGTTGTGTTCTGCTGCATCTGTGTTGTTTAAATAGCAGCCAGAACAGATATCCGTCCACACTGAGGCTGTTTAAAGGCTGATGAGATGTCAGGTTCTCTGCAGAGTAAGTGTCTACTAACAGTTATTGAGTGTATTAAAGCATATATTTCTTTTCCTATGTGCCTTAGAGCTGAACTAATAAGTAAAAACTACCATAAACACATCATTTAACCACACTGTCGCACTGGGTGTCATGTTCCTTCATTAGCATGTACAAACACTGTTTGTTTAAACTCAGTTCTACATAAACCGTTCACTCGTTAGAGCACCTAATGTGTATTAAAAAAAACAATTCCTTAGAGATTTCCCTGTTTTAATAATGGCTGTTTAAAATTAGAGTGTTCAGCTGTTTTAGAAAATTACTGGGCCTTTTCTTTTAACTACTTCTCAGTTCATTCCTGACGTTCTCATCACTTCTACATCTCTGCATCTTTCATCTGCTTCTTCACTTCTCTCTTCTGTCTCTCTATCTTCTCTCCTGGGTTTATAGTGTGGAAAGTTGAGATCAGACCGCAGGAGTCTGGCTTTTGAGTCAATCTGATGTGGTTAAAAATGGAATTTTACAGTATAATTTTAAAGAAGTACTTCTTCAATAAGGACCAGTGACCTTGTGGCTGAGACCCACAGAGAGAATGGTGAGAAATAAGAAAGTAACAAATGATGAACTAACACACAGGCTTTGGAATTGTTGACAGTGAGGGGAATACAGAGTAACACCAGTTTTATGCTTTCACTCTTCAACTTGGTTAACGCTGCAGTGTTAAACATGAACCTGGAGTTCAGTGAATAATTGTGTCTCATCAAGAAAACTGAATCAGAATGAAATTATTAATTTTTTATTAACTCTGATGGTACTGATCATCATGGAGGTGTCATGGCAGGTTGTGGGTTTGTTTTCCCATGTTTCCTCTAAAAGTCAGTCTCTTCTGTGTAGGTGATCCCTTGGGTGTCCATAAAACCCCCACATGCTGCCTCTGCAGTTTAATGATCCTGTCTGCTCTTCAATCTTTCACCTTTCTGTGACCTCTGACATGTAACTTCTACATATGTCCCATTTTCTCACTTAGCTATCTTTTCTTTTCTGTTTTTTTCCTGCCTAATAAAACCCCTTTTTCACACACCTTTTTTATTTTTCTTGTCTTTTCTCTCTTTTCACATACTTCTTTAGTGGATTTTCTGTCACCTCATTCAGTCTACAGCTCCTGTGATATACACAAAAGGGAGTGTATTTATGAACCTGAAGTGTCACTCTCCATGATATCCTCTCCTGTTCCTCCCCTCTCTCCTTTCCTTTTTTTCTTTGTACAGATTTTGAGTTCAGTGGCAGTCAGGAATGTGTGTGCAGATACCACTGCTATCTTTAAACCAGACATTATACAACACAGCAATAATGTGTGTGTGTGTGTGTGTGTGCATGTGTGTGTGTGCGTGTGTGTTGTGAACCAATAACCCTTCTCTTTGAACTTCGAAAGATAGCAGCCCTAGTGTGTTTTTTCTGTTGTGTGTGTGTGTGCATATGTGTGTGTGTGTGTGGGTGTGTGTGGTCCCCATGGTTTTGGACCAAATGAACAGATACACATACATTCATACAGCTTGGTGAGTCTTGAGTATGCAGTTGATGTGAATGGGTGCCTTTCTTCTGCATCGTGCTAGGTGGTCATTTACCTCTAACACACATACATACACACATACTCACACTCTCACACACATCACCATATAAACAAGAAGGTTATATAACATTTAATGTCATCACCGGAAGAGAATCTTATTGGAACATTCATAGTGAAATTCATGCATTTGTAATAAATGTTGTTTATATATTTTGCAATTGTTTAGTTGCTAACTCTAAAAACCTCTCATTTCAAGTTTTTTATTTGGTCTAACTTCATGAAAATTGTTTCACATTATTTGCAGCTATTTTAAAAAACAGGTACAATTGGACCATTAAGATAAGGAGCCAGTAGATATTGTGCAACTAATATTTCCCTTGAAAGTGTGTGTGTGGCAGGTTGAGTTCTCTGGAGAGCCCATTAGTGACGTGGCAGAAGCTGCAACACTGAAGCAAAGTGCCCATAAATTAGTCCATGAAGCTGAGTCATGAACTGCCTGTGTGCGTGCTTTTAAAATGGTTTAGTGTTAGAAGTATGTTATTTTAGTGCATTTTCACTTGTTTTGAGTTGATATGGACTGATGTAATCTAAAGTGAACTGGGAGAACTGGGCTGTGCTGAACTAACCCAGACTGGAATGAAAGCAAAGGCTCTCTGTGAAGAAGTCTTATCAAACACCAGTCTGTGATCCTAATCTGTGTGAGACTCTCCAGCATGTAGAGACTCTGGTCTGTGTCCTGAGCGTTCCCAGTCGGAGGTTCACCAGCATCTGGCTGGGGCTCATTTTCCACTCTGGGATCCTTCCAGTGGCTCAGCAGTTTCCAGGAAAACTAAATCAATCCCAGGAATAATGTCCACAGCGGGCTGGACGTGCACAGGACAGACTGGGGAGAAAGAAAGAAAGAAAGAACGAAAGACAGACAAAAACAAAAGAAAGACAGAACTCTTCCACTTTCATTTCGTTGGAATATTTTATTATAAATTAACAAAACAACACTTGTAATAAAGCAGTTCAAATCAACCTTGTCTTTGAAGTTTTTTAAGCAGTGTCGAGAACGTGCTGGTTTGAAAGTGGCTTTAAATGAATAAACCTCAGTGGTAGATGAAGCGCAAAACTGTACCAAAGTTAGCGCTTCCATTCCCACCTGTGCTAACAGTTTATGATAGAAACATTATTGGACAGCAGTGAGGGTAAATATGCAACACACCAAGCAGACATACAGTAAAAAAAACATAAAGTATAGACAGTCCAAATAAAGAAATAGGTTGCTGCTTCATTACATACATACTTGTGTTAGAGGCAACCCTTAAAATAGTAAGTATTTGTTTCTTCAGTCATGATCAAAATCAGTTTTTACCCTGAGACCGAATGCTGCATATGAGACAAAGTCTTATTTTGCCCAACATTTTTTTCTGACTTACTACCTTTTCAATTGACCAAAGGTTATGGAAAGCTGATGAGTCTTTTTTGCATGAGACTTTCTAGGCACATATGCTTTGTTGTTATGAAAACATGATTAATACATTAATCACAACAACAGCAAACTTGTGCCAGTCCTTGAAGTGAAAAAAGTGACAAAAATCAATGCAGCAGAAGCCAATATATCATGACTTTTATTCATGAAAAGGCAACTCAGTTTTATTTATATAGTGCCATGTCACAACAGAAGTGATCTCAGAATACTGGATCCTATTTAATCCACAATGCAACAGGTTGAGTCTTCACACACAGCACTCCTGCCTGGAAAGTAATCATTTTAACTTCCATTTTAACTTCCATTTTAGCGTGAAAGTTATAAAGAAGCCAGTAAGTCAACCTTGTCATTAACCTCATCAGCGTCATTGTCTCTGGCTTAAAAATACTGTGTCAGAGCACAACACCATCTACACCTGCTCTCATAAGCAGATTTGTGCTCCCTCTGACTGTATAAACTCTGATAAATTTATGATAAAACAAAGTTAAGTTTTACATTAACCTCCAAGGTTAAATCTTTTGAACAAACTGGATTAATCCCAGTTGACACAATAGAAATGTCTTCTTTTGCCGAGCACTGAACCTATGACTGAATATAGGAACTGGCATTTGCAACAGTCTGAACATGCAGGGGTGCAGGTACACATACATTTTCAAACAACAAAATAAATTTCTTTTTGGTGAAAAAAATGAGATGTATGCAGGTATTGACATATTACACATTCATGTGGGATTTGGTCCTTTTCCAATGCAAATATTTTCCCACTTGTTTTCTGGCTTCATGGGAATCATGTGCTGCTCCTGCTGTTTAAAACTTTGGTGAAAGAACAAAGAAGCAACTGATGTTAACATACTCACTTTGACTGATCTACAGTCATTCAGAGACAAAACTGATAAAATATCTGTTCAGTTTTTCTCTTCTTTCCTCTCTCCTCATTTTTTTCCTTCTTGCTGGATTTGTTCAACTACTGACCATCAGCCTAACTATGATTTGGTCCATCTGTGTGTCTGTTTCTGCTGCTAATAAGCAAAAATGACATCATACATCATCTGATGTCCGTTGTCCCATGCATACAGTTTCTTATCCAGTGGACTGTACGACACCTGGGAGGTGTGTGAGTGCATGTTCGTGAATGCCAGGCTTGGCACGGTGTGTGTAAACGTGTGTGTGTCAAAGGCGTATGTCACATTGGCGTAATGACGGTCTATGCTGTCCACTGCATAGAGCACACCACAAACCAGGAAGCTGTTTCCATAGCGACCACGCCGAAGACCTGTGCGGAAACTCCGTATTGGCTGCAGGTCTCGAGGGTGGAGGTGAACAAGCAGGATCACTTCCTGATGGAAACCCTCTGTGTCCAGAGCAGGGTAGAGCACCCACAGCCCCGACTCATCAACGGCAAACTCCACCTGGTAAACATAACATATACAACTATAAACACACTCATATTTTATTTTTTTTTAGCTTTGTGACCTAAAGAGACTTCAACCTGTATTTAAGGTTAGCAAAGGTTCACATGAATGCTATGGAATGTGTTGCTCGTACCGATGAACTGACAGAGAATTATCACCCAGCTCAGGCATCCCATCAGCTCCACAGAGCATTTCAGCACCTTTCAGCATATTGTTATTGACAGTTCACAACTTTACTCCTCTGGTTCTGTCTCATAGCTGCTGCTCTCAGCCACAGCTATGAGACAGATTTTCTTTGAAAAAGCCTTTGAAACAGACTGTACACTATCTGATCAACATGAAATGACATGGAAAGCAAAGAAAGCGGAGCTTTTAGCACCTAAGAGGACAGATTTTGTTCTCCAGAGTTGGTGAGGACCAAAAAGGAGAAGATGGAAAAGGAGAAAGGAGAGATGAATTTTATTCAGACTTCTCGGCAAATGAATGAAAACTTTGCTCTGTCTACTGGATTTTTAAATGTACAACTGTTTGCTAACAAATTTTCCATGTCAACATTAGGATACTATGTCAGATATGTGTTTCACTGTCTTGTCATAAGAGTGAGATTACCAGATTTGGTGCCCTCATGGCTATACAGAAACCTATGCTAAAACTTATATATACCCGCTATATATTTGGTAGCTTGGGTTTTTACAGGACACTGAACAGAAGTACTATAGCAATATTTGTTAAAATATATTTACAACAAATAACTCCCCCTGAAACCACAAGTTAATGTTTTACCTATTGTTGATGTTTTAATCAAGATAAAACATGCTAACAAGTGAGTTTAAGCTAGAGTTTGTTTATTAGGGAACTCTAAAGAGGGTCAGTCCCACTGATTTCCACTGCTTCAAGTCTCAATGCTGAGCAAAGATAATAACCACATACAAGTGTAATGATCTTATGTCACTCTCAGAGACAAAGTGAAAAACAGTTTTTCCAAGAATGCTGTACTATTCCTTTGAAGAATTAGTTCTATTTCTCAAGACATATTTCAGTTACATGTGTGAACTGAAAAGAAAAGGAAACCAAAACATCTCCAGCAGATGTTTCTTCTTCTCACCATTTACCCTTTTGAACTCTTCAGTGATTTGTAGTATTCTTGTTCCCTTTACTGACCTTTTATAAACCTTTGAAGTGTCCCAAGTGTATATTCCACTTGTAAATCATTACACATTGTTTCTCATGCAGTTAAATCACAGTTACCACACTCACATCAAGTTTACTATGGCTCTTACTTCAGTTTGTGTGCTCTGAGCTTGCTCCTCCAGTATAGCATCATGCAGTGTGGTCCAGGCAGCTACATATCTGTGTCTTAGGTCATATCTGATGACGTCCCTGCTGAAGGCACGGTTGTAGTAGAAAGCTCCATTAAACACAACATGGCCTGTTCCAGTGAAACTGTAGGGTAGCTTGTATGAATTACTTGCCTGACCTGAGAGAAAAGACACACACGCAAAAAACATACGAAATAAAGTCTCAACAACATTTTGCTGCATCTCTATCTGAATATTACATGAGAGCCATATTTCATGGATAGCATGTCTAATTTCTAGACTCTAATTTCATTCTGCAAACTTTCTTAAACTTATAACCAGAAATATGAAAGACTGTGCTGATGGCTTCAACGTTTAATTGGCTTATTCTAGCTGAAAATCCTTCTAACCCAAGCCCTGTTCTTTTCCTGTTTCCATCCATGTTTTATTCATCATATATTAGTTTTCCCTTTTTACAGAGAGCTTCCAGTTGTCAGTGGGGTCCGATACAGGAGCATTAATATGATGTCAAAGTTATATCATGTGCATGAATGTTTGACAATTTACTTTTAATGAAGCTTAGAAGGACCATAATTGCTTTTTTGGGGGGCTTAATATCTGTTTTGGTGCAACATCCCTCTCAACCACACACTGAATTTATCAAAGTACAGACAATTAACTCAGGCTAATCTGTGGTTGTCATACAAAATATAAAATATTTTTTGCAGTTGAGAAATATTCACTATAGATTGCAGACAGAGAGAAATCTTTATTGACAACTTAAAGTCGTCTAAGCCAACATGGAGGATGGGTTTGTGCCAGGCCCTCTGAAGGTGGTGACTAAGTGACAGTCCAAACTATGATGCCATGCACTCAGGCTGAAGAGTCGACATGGCTTAAAGTCTTAGAATCGTTTGAAAAAGATTTATTCTTAGATTTATTCTTTCCTTTAACAACTCTGTACCTGATTTGAAAGTGTCCATATCACGGAACTCTTGGAGGTTGCTGCCATAGTGACCATTGGTGAGGTAGATGACGTTTCCGTGGCCACGAGCATCTCTCATCCAGGCTCCTTCACTGTGGCCATAAGAGTTGTACTGGACTGGTTCAGAGATGCTTGCCACCGTGTCCTTACACACTGCTGCAAGAAAACAAACCAGAAGTGACAACTAGAATTGGATTAGCTTTTTAAACTTATTTTAGTGAAAAATGTCCTAAAATATTTGCGCTCACTAACAGGTACACTACTATATTATGTGTATCTCTACCAGGTTTTTTTGTGGTCTTTGGCTGGTCAACTGGGCTCTCCGTCCAGCTAAGACGACTTTTGGACTCTGGCTGAGACTCTGCCACGGGGGACACATCAATGGGCGGATCTATGTCAGTATCTGACGGTGAAAAGGTATGCAGTTGGACCTGCTGCATCACAGGCTGAGTAGTGGTTGTAGTTTGTTGGGGGGGTGTTGTTGGTTTGGTTGTTGTTGGTTGTAGAGTTGTTGGCTGTATGTAAGTGGTTAATTCAGTAGTTGGTTCGATGGTGGTGGGTGCTGGTTTGGTTGTAGTAATGATTTGTTGGGTGGTAGTCGGAGTAGTTGTTGGTGGCTCGGTTGTTGCAGGCCTGCTTGGAGTCCTTGACAGCTCCTGATTGTTCAGTTCTTCTTTAATAGTAGTTGAAGGTCCTGGACTTTTGGTGGTGGAAGTCTGGGTGGTTGGGAGCTGGTCTAAGATCAGTAACTCCATGCTTGTAGTTAGGGTAGCTGTAAAAGAAGGAATACTAGAGTTAGGAAAGACTGCTTTAATTTGAGTTGTTTTCCAGCAGATCTATCTGCCTACTAAAGCTGCTGGTTTATACCTGAAAATATTCAGGCTTTTTGTTAGTACTATGAGTTGGCCACAACCTCTGTCAGGAATGACTGTTGCTTTGGTGATCAAAGTTTTGCAGTGAACTCACTTCCAACAGGCAGCTGTTTTGAATGAAAAAGCTCAGACAAACTCAACACTAAACATCCTGCTCCGCACCAAACAGCAGAGATACATGGTTGGCAGCTGATGAGCATAGTGGAACATTTAGCAGCTTAAGAACCAGATATTTCCCTTAACAGCTAGTAGACTGGAGGTAAAGAAGAGTCAATGTTGGATTTGCAGTTATCAGGTAGGCACCAATATAACTCCATTACTTTAATGTTTTGTCATTATTCTAATTCTTAGAAGATAATGGATTATTAGTACTGTGTTCACTGCTGGTTAATTACTGCCCCCTAAATGGCAAAAAGTGACTAAGGCCACTATGTGTAGAATATGAGAATCGTCACCCCCAAGTGGTTGTATCAAAAATGGCACTTGGTACTTGACTCCACTAAATACATGCTGATACACAGCAAATGTGCTGGAAAAGGCAGATATATTTTTAATGCGTGATAAAAAAAAGTATATTACAAGTGAGTGGCTACAGAAAATATGTAAGGAATTAAAAAAAAAGTTATATTATTAATCTTTAATAACATTTTTGCCATCAGGTTTGAACAGTTTTTTTTTCATAATGTGATACATCATTGTCTGACTTACTGCTCTTTGCTCTCCCTTTGTTATCCTCTTCAACCTCCTCTTTGTAGCTCCCCTCCTCTGCCTTGTAAAAGGTCACACCCCTGATTACCATGTTATTCTTTTCTTTGATTGGCTTTGGAGTTTCGGTCTTATTCCTGATTGGCTGTTGTTGTTCCAGACCATCTTGCTGTTGGTTCTTCTTCAGCTGATCATAATTGTTCTGCAACATGGTAAAAATGTTTCTGTTTAATGTTTTTTGGATAGGAGATGAGAAAGTTGAGTATGTCTCTGCTTCTGACGCAATAGAAACACTTTTCAGACAGTTAGTACCTGCTTGTTGGCATAGGCAGCAGCTCCGCTCTTCTGTCCTGCACGCTCCAAATCATTCACCTTTTTCTTTTTCTGCTGGGCTCTCTTCTCTTTTTCCTTCTCCTTTGCTCTTTCCCTTGCACGTTGTTTCTCTCTTGCTCTTTCAGTAAAATTACCAGCAAAAGCCTAGAGTAGACAGACAGGATTGCCAATACATAAACAGTCCATCTTATTCATAATGGCCTTCTCAGATGCTATGCAAAGGATATACAGACCAGTGACAAAAAAGAATTAAAAACCTGAATAAAAGAGTGGAAAAAAAATTAAGAAGCAGATGTTTCCATACAGGGCACAAGGGCTAACTGAACCGTTTAATGAGTATAAAAATGATGTGAGTCACATGGTTGGTTTTTACCATCACCAGATCTCACATTAAAGAACACCCACTGGAGGTTTTTGAGCAACATGAAGCTAATGTTAGAGATTACAAAGCCTGAGCACAAAGATAATATCTTATTCATGCATTTTTGTATTTGCCACTTTTAGCACTTAAAAGACAGAATTGTTGAGCAAATTCCACAAGGTTTATCAACTTGCCAACACTGCTGAGAGACATTTAATGTTCAAAAAACTGTTACTGGTAGTGTGCTGGATTGATCTGTTCAAGGTTCTTTAAACTGTGAGGGGTACCTCCCCGAGGGGGACGAGAGGAGGGTGCAAGGCAAGAGACATAAGACAGAGATAATATGTGAGTTGACAAGGACAGGTACTTTTTAGATTCAGTGTGACTCACACTTTCTACGGACATAATAAACATCCATCCATAGAAATCACAGAAAAAACTCCAGAGTTTGCCTTACAAATCAACAGGATTTTTGTTTTTTCTTTAGTTTCAAAATATTCCAGTGATGGTTGTCTGTAAATTCATGGGTACACCGCAAACATCAACCTCTAACAGCCAAGTCAGCATATGTTCGTGCCAATTTAAAATATTTTAAATAAATACTCTTTGAACAAAGGCTTTAAAGATATCCTGTCCTGTCTACAACCCCTTAAACTTAGACTTTAAAACTGTATTATAGAGACACGTTTGTTAAACTTCGGTGGGATAGGCAAGAATTGATGGCGGTTGGTTGAAGAAAGGGAGTGTTGGGGGATGCAGTTCTCTTAGAGTTGGCTTAAGGGGAGACATAATGCCAGACTTTATGAACATCTGATCTTAAGTAGCCATTCTGCCACAACAAAGAAGCAGTACCATCTTTTAAAAGAAAGGTCAGGCTTTGTGGAAAATGTGATCATGATAACACATAGGAAAGATTATAAGATTAATTAATATCTCTACTGTTCTCTGTTTTGTTAACAGTATCTAATAATAATAATATCAAAAACAATAATAATAATATACAAAGTATTTTATTTGAAAATACTGAATGCACCCAAAGAACCCTGCTGTCCATTTTTCTCCTTCACTTAGAAGAGCAACTTCAGCTGTAAATACTTCGCTCCTATTACCCATTAGAGACCGTCAAGCCTGAACACTTCCATCCGCCCCGTGACATTCCTCCTTACGGAAAAGGCAGGGTTTTTTTCAGTGAGATTGGAGTTATGCTCCCTCTCCAGGCCTGACTAAGATCTCCAGGACTCAAAGGGCAAGCAGAGAAAAATGTTTTTATTTATTACATTTATTTTCATACAGGTATACTTTATACATTTTTATTGCAAACTTTAAAGCTTAAACTTTTTTTTTTTGCAATGTCAATTATTTTTTCTCTCTTATTATGTTACTTGTGATCATGCACCAAAATATTAAGACAAATGTCTTGTACGTAAAAACCTACTTGGCAACAAACGTGTGTGTGTGTGTGTGTCTACTATGTCTTTGTGTGTGCATTCTCACCTTCTCGATGTTATCCACCCTGGTCAGCAGCTTGGTGGTAACAGAGTGGAGCTTTAACAGGTCCATTCCATACAGAGAGCCCTCCAACAAGTCAATGATAGTTGCCAGCTACACAGGTAAAGTCACGAAAACATATGACACAGGAAAAGACAAGAGGGACAGATGAAGTGAAAACTTTCACTATGGGACACATTTTTACTGAAAGTTGAAACTCTACACCAAGAGGTAATTTAACCTTTAGAGCCAGTAGAAAAGCAGTGTGTGTGTCATGTCTCTCTACCTTAATGTCATCTTTGCTGGCCTCCTGTAGTTTTTTAAACCTGTACTCTCCCTCACAGGGGTTGACAGCTGAAGGTGGAGCCATGCACACACACTTCTTGCAATCTGTTCCCTTGGTAACCGTCTCCACAGTGTAAGACTGGTCAGAGAGTGATGCCAGGTCGCCGTCATGGATACGGCTGCAGTCAGAGCGTTTAATTGGCCGAACAATGCAACGACACACACAGTCCGACCCTGATGACACAGTCTTTACTTTGTCGTAATCACCCAGCAGCTGGAAACGAAGGACAGAACTTACTCAGGCTGGTCACACAGCAAACTTTAAAATACATTTTACATATAATCATATTTAGAGGAATATATTTTTCCTACTCTGCATTAGTCTACTATTTCTTTAGCAGAAATATTCGAATAAAAACTAAAAATAGAGTTGCAGAGTTGTGATGATTTGCAGCTGCAGCAGTGGGGAGCTGCCTGGGAAGAAGATAGCTGCAGGCATTCACAAACAGGCACTTTTTGGTCTGGAGCACTGAGGGATATTATGTAACCAACCACCAAAAGGATGCAAACCGTTGCTGTGGTGTTCACACACACACACACACACACACACACAGAGAGCTCTGGATCTGATTTACCACGTCATTTAAGCTAAATTCACAAACTGTGGGGTTTGGATTGAACAAGGGGAAAAATAAAGTATTGACCTAGTTTGGAAAGTAAAAATTAATGTGTTTAATACATATTACAACCAGTTAATGTAATTTTTATATTTGAGATGAGAAATTTAAGGTTAAAGTTAAAAAGAAACGTGTCCAAAAAGCAAAAGTGCTCTGAATTGTTGTGTGGTTTTTGCTTGATGAAGTGGTTGGAAAATACCACTGAGACAATCTGACACATAAGACTCAGCAAAAGAGAGCAAATGAGGTCTCACTGAGGAAGGAAAATCAGTCTGGGCTTGGTTTGAAGCTCTGGCAATTTAATATTTCCCATCATTATTTTAGTCATCACTATTTTGAGCCAGCATCATCAATACAGAACTCCACTTCAATTAAAACAACTTCTACAACTAATTTACCCTCCTCTTCACTAGACTAGGGAGGATCAGGGGGACGACAAAGATCATGGGCCAACACATTTTCAAACTGGTTATCTTACTGTGGAGTGCTGCTTTGTTTGTTTAGTGCAAGTCATTCACTTATTTTTGTTTATTTATGAATTAATTTTGGGGGATGTCTGCTGTAACTGTAAGCAATTTGTCATTACACCACGAATCTGCAGCCTGCAGTTGATTAAAATGACACTAACCTGGCTGATGATATTTTCTTGATTGTCCACTTCATCCTCCAGAGGCTCGGCGGTGGGCCCTTGGAATCCCCCCTCCACATCCAGTACAGGAGGGTCTCTTCTCGGGGAATG
The DNA here is from genome assembly GCA_029814665.1 of Acanthurus lineatus. Classification (NCBI taxonomy): domain Eukaryota; kingdom Metazoa; phylum Chordata; class Actinopteri; order Acanthuriformes; family Acanthuridae; genus Acanthurus; species Acanthurus lineatus. The sequence continues at coordinate 1,813,971 of JAPZDV010000004.1, read as the reverse complement.
CTGCTCCTCTCCTCGGAGACCGTCCTCCACTTTAGCCGCGGTGGTGGGAGCGTCCTTGTCCGGTGTGCTCAGGTCTGCCGCCTGGGTCACCAGCATCTGCTCCAGCGACGGCTCCGCGCTCTTGTCCGCCTCCAGAGCACCAATTCTGCCTACGGTACAGCTGAAGATCAGCAGTGACAAGAGTCTGCGCCACATTTCTCCAACAAAGCAGCAGACAAGTGACCAGAACACTGAGAATAAATAAAGCAGGCTCAGGTAGACTAATTATCAGGTAGAGCTGCCAAGACTGGATGAGCAGAAACAACCGCCCACGGATCAAAACAGCCCGACGGTTTCTAAATCAAAATAACTGCCCTCCTCTCATTGAAAAACGAAGGTCCATTGGTTTACTAAAGTTTAATACACCTCCTGAAAAAAGTCTGACAGGACAGATCACTTGGCTCAATTAATCCTAGACGACCTCCAGAGACTGAAGAAGAATGAATGGAACATGAAGAATTTAGGCAGAGAAAAGCTCTGCTCGGATTCATGCGACGTGTCGCCGGTGAGTTTGATGGCAACAACAGAGGAGACAGACCTCAACACCGACCACGGTCCAAACCGGGACTGACTGCGCTCGTGCGAGAGAGAGCGAGAAGGGGAATGAGGGAGCGAGAGGGAGGGAGAGTTTGAGAGGGGGGGGGGGGCGATGGCTCTCTGAGAAGTGTCGTTATCTCTTGGGGAATGAGAGCAAATTAAATTACAACAAAAAGAAAAAGAAATAACTTATTGGGATACTTTTACGTCTGCGTGCTCACAACACAAACTTGAAACATATTTGGCCATAAACAGACAGTGCATGTAGTGTTGCAGACTGCCTAACTACAGTATGTGATAGTAACCTGAGACACACTATGCTCAGACTGAGTGACCACAGTCTGACAGCAGAGAGGCAGACCCCGGCAGGCTGTGCAGTCTGTGTGATGAGGGAGCCGTAGAAATGCAATATACCCTACAACAGAATTTAAAATCTAAAGAAATTTTAGGGAGCTATTCTCTTCCAAATTTAAAAAGTTATTACCTAAACTTAAATAAAAAGAGAGAGATTACCTCTGATTCTAATTCTGGGAGGGGAAAAGAATCTGTCAAATGTGTCACTTCCTGCTAAAAAAAAATGAAACAAACACATAAAAGTGTTAGACCAATTTATAAACATACTAGTACCATGTTACTACTGTTTTACTTTGGTGTGTTTTTTTTCATGTTTGTTATGTTTACAGAGTAATGGCTGTGTTATATACCTGTTTTATTTTACTGTCATCTTCTCTTAATGAGTGCCAACAGTAACTTGTTTACTTACGTTATCTATCTATCTATCTATCTATCTATCTATCTATCTATCTATCTATCTATCTATCTATCTATCTATCTATCTATCTACATAGTAAGGTGGGGTAAGCTCTTTGTAATGTGTGTTGTAATCTTATGGCTGCTTTCAGTTTTAGCATCCCAGTGAGCCAGTATGCACAATACTGGACTCTGAACTAAACTACTAAATGCAGCCATCATCAGTGTTTTTGAATGGAAAATTCATCGCATTTTATGTCCAAACAGTGTTAATGGTAAATGTGATCATTTGAAGCGATCCGTTTCTCAGTGTTTGCTATAGTAAGTTGTCCTGCTCACACAGCAGTGCTGGTAGTGCCCACATTCGCCAAGGTGCACTGTGCACGAGCCTCTGATGCCCATGTCCACTGAACACAGCAAAAGCAAAGAAACCACACAATGGCACTAAAACAGTGTAAAGAAACATCTCGTAAAAGCTGATTTGTCAACAGTATTCTCGCAACAGTTAAGCAGTACAAAGTTATAATGTCTAATTATATAGCTTTGATTTCTTTTTCATTTTTGGTAATACTGTACCATAAATCTCAAAATATGATTCTGTTTCAGTGTTTACCAGCAGATGGCCTTACTAGGGAGGAGTTGGCACATGTGTGGTGTAGCAGTTCAGTAAGATGACTGCTGTGACAAGACCTCACAGCAGTCCCGCCCAGCTCACCACACACACTGACTCAGAAAACAGAGGAAATGAGCTGAGTGAAAAAACCAACACAACAGAGTAGCTCCTGTAGTTGAGATGTATTAAGTATAGATTTCATGTCTGTACTGCGCATACATATACAAGTGACAGGACTGAGCTTTTCAAGATATACAGAAAGAGAGAGACATAGACATTATGGGAGCATCTTCCTCTGGCTTGTTGGATGAGGCCAAAATCAGCAACATCAAAGGTAAAACTAGGAGGTCACAACTCCTTTTTTTCCCATCATTCTTTAGTGTAGTTTGAAGTTTTGGACACTTCTTGTTAGGACTAGTTTATGGAGACTCTAATGGTTCAACTACCTTCTATGTTGGTGCTATTCAAATATGAGTTTCACATAAAGAGCATCAGAGAGTAAGAAAGGAAGAGACAGAGAAATGTGCAGTAAAAGAAAATAAACAGGAACTCTATGGGTGTCAGTGACAGTTGCCACTGTGGTCAAAGGGTTAGGGTTAGGGTTAGAAGCAATTGTAGCTGCTGCAGCAGAGGTATCAGTGGTAGTTGTTATAGTAGCAGAGGCAGTTATACTTGTAGTACAGTAGCTGCAATGGGAGCTGGGAAGGCTTAAAAGGTTTTCCCTCCACTGCAAACAATTTCTGTACTAAAACTGCTATATTATTTTAATTATGCTAACGTGCTCAATGAATTATCTAAACAGAAACAATTACTCATGCACACTTTGGGGTATTTTAACAGACTGACTTAAAAAATCCTGCATAATCTACTGTTATCAAACACAACAGCATCGATACTGTCAGAGAGATGTTGTTTTATTAGACTGAACTGCACTGGAAGGTCTTTCTTACATGTAATGATAGACAACACACATTTTGTCTTAATTTTTCTTTTGTGCAATTTGATAAGTGGCAGACAGGAAACGTAGGGGAGTTGGTGGGGGGTGTGGATCTCTGTGTGGAAGTGGGGGATGTGACATGTGATAGAAGTCACCGGAATCTATGTGGGGACATTGTGGTTATATGGTACAAGCCTTAGATACCAGGCCACTATTGCAGCAGGCAAAACTTACTTTTATTTTTTTCAAAAAAGTTATGAGTAATTGTGCTAATTTTCTGAAAAAATAACACATATCATAAAAGCATTTTATTTTCATCACAAACAAAAATAACAGCTTAAACAGGCACAATGCGCAGCAAAAGTTGCGTAGCTCAGTCATTTGTGTGCATTCCTATACATGTTATCAGCACAGTCACATCCTGTCAGTAATCTTCACTGTAAACTAGAATCCAATTACAGCCATTTCCAACTATTACATTATTATGAGTTGTCTGATCTGTGTGTGTGTGTCAGTGTGTGTGGGGGTGTGTGTGTGTGTGTGTGTGTCTGTGTGTGTGTGTGTGTGTGTGTGAGTATTAGTGTCTCCGTGTGTAAGATGAAAGTCAGGCTACAGAGTGTCCCAAACAATGTGTGATAATGGCCATACACTACAAACGAAAGATAAACAACAGATTAAGACTTATCCACATCTTTTTCTTCAGAGATGACATTAATTAATGTCTTCCTATGAAAAAAAAATTGCCATTTGTAAAATATTTTACAGACCTCTGTACACAGCTTTTAAGCTGTGAAGTCTGAATTTTACCAACCATCTAAAATCATGATATGACAGCCATGTAGATTCCATCTTGCAGTATGTGTTTTAATTTGCTCTTAAAAGTGTAACTACGTTAAATGAGATTTTGAAACTAGTTGTTCATTTGTTTATTGGCAGAGACCTGTTACATTTGTCTGTCTGTCATTTGGTGAGGAGCTCTTAGGGTACATGTGATTTATCAAAGTTTTTTCACTGAAAACGAGAAACAAGGTTGATGATAGAGGCAACATATTGAAAACAGTGCAGGAGTAGATCTTAACATTAATGTACAAATAACAGGAGCTTAAATACTCTTGAGAGATATTTCAAATATAAATTATATATATATATATATATATATATATATATATATATATATATTATTTCAAATATTTCAAA
>JAPZDV010000004.1:1765503-1801861 GCA_029814665.1 Acanthurus lineatus | reverse complement strand
TAATAAAAATAACAATTGCTCTGAGCATCAAGCAGAGCCACGGCAGAAGGCCCAGCTAAGATCAGCAATCCCGGTGCGACCTCAGTCCATGGGAATCTGCGAGATGTGAAAGCACAAAGACTCCGGGGAAGGTGGCAAGTTAGCAACAGACATTAATTGAGCATGTCATGTGTATCTTCCAGCTGTTGGACAGTGCTGTGTACACCTTGGAGCTGTTCCTCCAATCATCGGCCAGGCTGCAGCCTTCACAGATTCCTGTCAAGATGGACAGAGCTAAAGAAAGAGTACTGAAGGTAAAGAAAGAACAACATGGAGAATACTTTGTCAGCAAAAATTTTGAAAAGTGACTACATTTATTTAAGAGTGAAACTGAAATGTAATTTTTCATTTAAACATAACTTACATTTTTAATGAACAGTGTGTTTTCCATGTTACATATTCTGTCAACTCTATTACTCCATCATAATTTTGTATTAAAAAGAAACAATGAACCTTTAAATGCTTAAAAGGGATGATTATATTAGGACTCTGCGAGTAAAAAAGGTGTGTGTGTGTGTGTGTGTGTGCGTGAGAGCAGCAGCTGGATTATGACAGCAGGGTGGTCCAGAGGAGGCTCTATCAGGACACTTTACTGGAGATCACTCTGCCTGCTCTCACCAGAAGGATAGACAGCAAGTGGAAAACTGTAAGTTAAATACATTTGTGCAGTCTGTCCCACTGTTTCTTATACAGTACATCCATTCACATACACATGTACATTTATACTGTATCAATGCTGTAAAAAAATTGTGTACAAAGTGTCATGTTTTCTGTTCAGGAGCTACAGCAGTTCGAGCAGCACATTTTCTCTGACTACAGCAGTTTCATTCTGGTTCAGAACGTTTATGATGATGTACTGAGAAACATCCTCAGTAAGGAGATAGAGACAGGTAAACACACACATATGCACATATGCATGCACACACAAATACAAACAGTGGTCAAAAGCAGACAGGATGTCCACACAGGGATCATTTAGGCATGATATCAGCTCTCTTTCAAATCAAACCAGATTCTGCAATTACAGTAAGAAAAGTGAGCAAAATTAAAGGCTGTGTGACAATCATGAAAAGCTGATCTGATAAAAGACTTTTAAAGACTATTGAGCTGATTGTCAGAGGTGTTCAAGTATTTCATAATTTTCTAATAGTTCATTATTTAGTAGTTTTACCTTATGAGAGAAACATTTATCACCCATAAATACAGTACATTACAATCAAGAAATTCATTTAAATTTGGCATCAATACTCTTAATCTAATGATTGAAACACATGAAACTTTATTCATTCTTAGGGGACTTTGCTGCCCCCACCCCAAAAAAAATCAGTGTTTGCCCTGTGAGGACCTGTATGGTCTTTCTCCTTTAATCTTTTTAATCTTTTATGTATCTTACTCAAGATTCCAATACTTTTATCCTGATACCATTTTGGATTAATAGCTTACATAAATGAGAATAAAGCTGTAGGGCTACAGCCATTTAAAGAGTTTTAAAAAGCTTCTTTTGAGCTGAAATTTTAAGAAAATGAAAATGGTGTATATGATGCCAATTGCTGAACTTAAGCAAAAAGCTATTTATTGTTCATGCTGTTTTGGTGCATAATGTTAAACTATTCATCTATTCAAAAATTTAATGTAAGTGATTAACTGTATTTGTTTACTGTTAAAGTACTTTTTAACAGTAATTCTGCCCTTTGACCACTACATATTTGATAGCAGTTTGTGAGGCTCATACAGTTCAGGCTGTGTCTAACTTGTATAACAGTTTTTGTCCAGCCCCTGTAGCAAGATGGGGCATGCTCTTAAAAATTCTCACACTAAGTCCGCTGCCCAAACAAACTGCTTCAGAATTACCAAAGAAGTACCAAGTGTTAAATCATGTTCTCTGAAAATTCATCAAGTTAAAATCAAAAGCTAGTTTTACTGAACTTTCTCAAATTCCAGGAATGTAATTCTAGCAGAGGAATGGAGATCATTTCATTGTATTTCTTTCCTCAACACTCACATTTATGAGCTGTGACACAGTCAGGCTTAAAAAATTACCAACACAATTCTAGAATGTGAGCTTAATTAAAATTCATAAATACCTTAAAACATATGTATTCTTTGTGTCCTTTGTGTTTCTTCCTCAGCTGTCCAGGATGCCGCCAGTAGAAAGAGCAACCATCTCTTACTGGACACCTCTGATTTGGCCATCAGTCAGTACAGTCTGCTGGGGCAGACGCCGCCTCGCTCGGCACCAGGTAGCCCAAGCATTCATGCTCGAGACGCCACCTCAGCAGCACCCAGCGAGGAAGCTGCTCCTGTAGTGAAGGAGGAAGGTCAAACAGTCACAACGGACGTTTGTCCTCAGAGTGACCAAAACCTTAATGCTGATGTCAAATCTGACCCCAGTGTCACTCAAAGTTGTGACCCGAGCACAATGCCTCTGTCTCCTGTGATTGTTGTGACGCAACAGATAGATGAACTATCGACTTTGGAGGCTTCTGGCTTAAATGTAAAAGGAGAAGAAGTCCAGCTTGGAACTGATGCACCGTCAGCTGCATCTGAATCTGATGCAGGACATGAAATCAGTACACCTGTTGCACCTGCTGACCAGGAATCCACCAATCTCATCCAAGATTCTCCAAACCTGTCAATGTCCACCCTGTCCTCGTCAGAGTCCACAGATGTTCCTCCAGAAGAATGTGCTCAAATTGATCAGTCTGCAACACTTGAAAAGTGTGTGTCCACTTCATCCTCCTCAGAGTCTTCAGATGTTCCTCTGGTACAATGTGCCCAGAGTGATCAATCTGCAACACCTGAGAGTTCTGCTACACCTGAACTCTCAACCTCAGATCTAGAAACAGGAGACCCAACTTCTGATCAACAACCTTCCCCTTCATCAGCAGTCCAACCTTCTGCAGATAGTCCAATGAAAATCAGCCTTGGGTCACTCAGTGAGGCGGTTGGTTGTAACCCAGCAGCAGCTTTTACGCAGACTGCAGCACAGCAGTCCACAGACAGAGCTGTCTACCTGACAGGAGAGATAAAGGACAACTGGGAGTTGGAGAGGCTAGAGAGGGAGAAACAGATAGAGGCAGCAGAAGAGAAAGAGACATGTGAGAAAACCAAAGAGGGGAAAGAAGGGATAGAAGCAGGAGAAGGGAAAGAAGAGAAGACAGAGGGGGAGAGAGATAAGGGGCAAATAGATGATTTGGCCCAAACAGGAGAAGAACCAATCAGTGAAGGCTCCCAGTCCTCTGAACGTCCAGCAGAGAGCGCCATCACCTTCACCACAGAGCAAAGTGACGAGAAGGCAGATAACGTGGGGAAAGATAGTGAGATTGTGACTGAGAAAAAAATAGAAGATGAGGTAAAAGCAGAGAAGAGAGGAGACCATGCGGAAGACAAAGGAAATGAAGAAAAAGAGGAGGGGGTTCTCGAAAATGCACAGCTAGTGGAATTGGAGTGTGAGAGTGTTGCTGAGCTGCCATTGGACAGCGTGGCTATCATCAGAGAGCTTGTGACTGAGATCACTGAAGTGGATACAGTAGTCAGCCCCTGTCCCAACGGCAGCCAAACACCACACTGACCGCTGGATCTGCCACTCACATTTACTTTACTAACACCTGTTCTATGGTTACTTATTTAATGGAGAAGAGATACTTAGTACAGAGGAGAGAGGTGAAAAGGAGAAAAGAAAGAGAAAGTCAGGAATGAAGGTTAACCTATCTCATTATTACTGTAACACAAATTTCTTACTACTACGTTTTAAAGATGACAAAAACGCCACCTCTTTCTGCTCCTGCAGGGAAAATCTGCTGTTTTTTACTGCTAACACTGAAATTGATAAAATGACCCAATAAAGATAGTTAAATGATGCCAAAGCTGCATGGTTTTGGGTGCCATGGGTGCCATGGGTTTTTTTGGGCCATTTGGCCAACACTGACCTTTAATCACATTATTGAGTTCTTGCTGATATGATGATATGGCTACTTGGTTGCCACCTGAAGAATGAAACAGCACTGATGAGAGTGTTGTTTCAAGTGCACAAAGACAGTAAATCTGCTGTAAAATGAAAACAATGAGCTTAAAGAGGCCAAAAATCTCCATACGTGTAGAACTGAGGAACTATACAGTGGCTTTACAGTATTCCTCTGGTCAACAGTTGAAAAATGTCAGTGTATTAATGTGTTAGACAAGAAGAATGCAAGCTAGTAAATATTTGTAAAACCATACAAGCTTTCAGTTGTGATATATTTTAAAATTTCAAACTTGGACACATTTCAGGAAACATTAACACATAATGGTTATAACGCTTTACTTACACTGCTTTTGTTCCTGAGATTTGCTTCTTAATTTATATATAATCATTGTCGTTGATTTTAGGCGTGTGTTTTCGATACCTTTACCTTTGTCTAATTCCTGAAAAAAAGGCTGATGGTGTGTGTGACTAAATTTTCTTTTTTAAGTTCTATTTTTTTAATATTTCTTAAAGTGAGACGTTCAATGCCTGTGTCTGTTGTAATTATGGTCAGTGGACTGTGAAAACACGATGGAAAAAACATGAAAACATGTCTAATGTGATAAATATGGTACAATATAATCAATAAACCAAACTAAACCCAAGGGAATGTATTCAAAGTGTCTGACAGGCCTGAGAGGTACATAAGATATTTTTAAATGTGAAACACTAAATGTAAACAAAACTGTATTTGTACAAGAAAACACAACAGTGTGTCCACAGGTACCAGGATGTAACTAAAAACAGAACGGTTTTAAAACAGCGATGTCATATAAATATTGGCTTTTTTCTTTTTTATTAAAGAGCTTGAGGATAAAAGACAGAGAGAGATGGAGCGCACCTATAATCAAGTACTATCTTCTGTTTACAGTGTTTTGTTTAGTTGCAATTAAATCAATAATAAAAACACAACATACATAGAAGGAACAATAACTTATAAAAACAAAAACATAAACATGTATCAAAATTCAACTAGATGTGCAAATATGCCTATAGAGTAACACAGTATGTAGTTAATCTTCAGTGTCCTGCAAATGTACAGTATGTGTGACCTCCTTACACATTTTGTTTTGTTAATGGCACAATACATTTTTCAGACGAATAAGTATACTGCACTGACTCACATTTATACATTCAGACATGGAGCTGCTCTTTTGTCTAGCAGTTAAGTGCTATGCTCAAGGGAACATCCTTTGTTTCCTTAACGAAGCCAGCCCTGGTATTTCAATTGATGATTATTTTTAAATTTTACTTGTCAGTTAGTGTCCTAAACTTTGTGCAATGACCCTCCACAGCTTTTAGAATAACCACAGTAAACCATGACACAGTAAAAACAGTGACTTCTGCAGGAAACTGATTAGACAGATGACAGCCAGTCATTCATACTAGATTATGTTCAGAGTTTGACTTGAAATTATTGGGGGAACATGTTATCTTTGCAAACTTGGTAAGCCATAAAATTAGTTGTAGTAGTAATGTTTCCCACTATTTAAACAGCAATGAGAGAACTAGATCTGAGTCACTAAGAATTATCAAAATTTTTATCAAATTTAGCAAGAAAGGAAAAGCATGATTCCTCTCTGCCTTCATCTAAAGTTAATTCATTTAAGGTGTTTTACCAAAAACTCTGAGAGACCCTGCTACTGTGTCTGACCATTTCTGATCCAACGATGGTTACTAGATAATCCATCTCAATGGACGCTGAATTCAGGTCATCCGAGTGTTGTTTAAGGGGACAAAATACACTATCAGATCTGTGGCTGTGGTTACACAATATTAATTTAAAATGGAGTGATACACCATATATTTGAAAAAAGAGGGCTCATTGCTTCTACAAGTAAAGACTTCTCCTTGCTGAATTAATGTAATACTGCTATGATTTGACATTAGTAACATACACAGCAAATGAGAACCGTCTACAGACACGACCAAAGCCATGTTTACAGGGCAAAGCTATTTTAAGGGTTTAACTTACAGCCAACAATTTTAGGCCACTTTCACACTGGGGTTGTTTTTTTCGAAAAACTGAACTTAAATTTGATATCCCCCTTAGGGCTCTTTCTGACCAAATCAGGCATTGCAGTGATTTCCACAGGTTTGTGTGGTGGTGCTGAAGTGTCAGCCTATTTGGTAATGTAATTTAACCAGTTTGTACTCCCACATGACAAGGTAGTTCAGCTCTGATCAGCCAGTTGGCTGACTCTTACTGGAGCGTGAAGTAAAGTTGTATTTCTCTAATAATGACTCTAATTTAACTTTCCACAATTGGGCCCTAGTGTTTTTCTTGTACAGCCCCCTTCAGTCTAACTGCCCACATTAAAATGAATGGGAGAACTTGTATTTTTGCCATAGAGCTTAATTTCGTCTGACTGAGCACTCAGTACTAAGACCACTAGTCTGCTTTCACAGTTGTCCACTGTTTTTTAATTTATGAATATGACTTCTTCATCAAAGTGCAGCAGTTGCTGACTGTTGCCTAGAAACAAGGTTTGTGTCTCTTCCAATATGTGACAATTAAGAATAATGACAGAGACATATTTTCATGACTGGGGAGCGGGATCACCTGTGTGGGCTGGAAGGAAGTAAAAAACAAGCACCCCTTTCCTGTCTACCCTCCAAGGAAAAAAAACTTTCCATTGGCCTTTAATGTTACTCTCTTTCCATACATGAATGAGGGTTAGCTGTCTTGCACCAGGGTTCAGACTAACCTGCCAATGTGAAAGTGTCCTAAATTGTAAGTATCACCAACAACAATTTTTCATTTTACAGTGAGATGGACAAAAGAAAGATATGTACATCGAAGTGCATGGTAGTAAACTGACTATGTGTAACTATTACTCATAGGTTACCATGTTGACATTCTATCAGATGAGTCAGACTGTTGGAAATCAAACCATTAAACAATAGAATGTAAGAACACATTAACTTAATGTATTTTTTTAAGTAAATTATAAGAGGCAACATATGATGATTATTACATTGAACTAACATGCAAAAACTGATTAACATAAGTTTTCTTTAAATGATTTGCCAACCACAAGAAGACTGTCGAGGGTCAGGAAGACTTGGTTACTCATCTGTTCAACATAACAGAGAATGAATGTAAAAGGTAGTAAAAAGTGGCTGCATTAACTGAAGATCAGACAGTGGCTAGTTTAAATCTGCAGTGACGATGTTGTCAGTCCTTATCAGTATTTTACTAAAACTATTTCAGCCTTTATCATCTATACTATACTTAGTAAACCAAAACAGCCTCATTCAAATGGAATTCTAGCAGTGAAAAATCTTAAGAAGACATGCAATATGATGGTGGGGAATGGACTTATGATGTCAGGCTGTCCTGCAGTGTTCAAACAAAACAGGTGTGTGTGTCTAGGTGTACTGATAGAAAGGCTGTTCATCAGGTCTGAAGCCATATGCCGTGGCTGGTCGTCCAGTTGATGAGCTGGTCTCGTCAAAGACATCGTTGCCATCTCTGTCAAAACAAAGTCACAGCACACTGTTACTTGGTAACTAGAATGGGAATTGATAAAACAGGAAGAATAGTCATAGTGAATAGTGATTGTGTGACCAACTTTTTTAAACTTACATCTGCTTCAGGTGTCTGCATGTTTGTGCTTGTTGCAGTGTTCGATGTTGAAGATGCAAACATCAATAATAAAGCTCTTTACATCTGACAAATAATCTTGGTCAGCAAGATAAACTACCACATTCTCTTCTGATGGGCCACCAAAAATAAATGGTAAAGCACTGCTTCTGTGGTTTTTCTGTATTCAAGTTAGGATGTTAAGACTGTACAAATGATGTTGTTTAGAAGCTGTTTTACTTTCACTTGACTAAGTTTATACTTGCTCATAATTCTGCAGTATTTCACTCACCCTGCTTGGTGCGAGTCTCCATTTTGAGGCTGTAAGTCCCCAAAGAAATCTGGGCTTACTGAACCGTCCGCTGGGGTTATTCCATCTGTATACATACACATTAGGATAAAGTTAACACACATACGTAGGTACTTTAATTTCATGCTGAGACACAATCAGTCTTTTTATAAGGTCACCTACAGTAGTCGGTGGCACTACACTCCCATCACATCAATCATGCAGCTTTAGTTTAAAGGACTCATTAGAAAAGAGTTAAACCACACAGACACTAAATGCTTCAGTGCTGATGAGTGTTGATGAGAAAATTAATCAGTCTATAGAAATATGTGTTTCCTTCCTGTATGTTTCTCCTGTGGTCTTGCTGAATTATTGTCCTTTGGTAGTATTCGTGGCATTAACAACAGTGGTGGATGTCGGTGTGGAAATGACAGTTCTATAAAACTTAACACTGCCGATATGAATTGTGACAAGAGGTGTGAATTTTCAAGCATACCAGCACTGTAAAATAGATCGGTCCTGTCGTTGTCATTATCATAGAGGTATGGTTCTGATTCATCAGCTTGTCGACTCTCAACCATCTCCAACCACTGGTTGTTATGGAAACGGAACTTCTCTGACTGAATCTTCCTCCCCCACTCCTCATCGTACTCCTAGAAGATGAAGAAAAAAGGCAAACATATTACAACTCAGAGACAAAGACTGAAAGGTATGTTTCTTTTCTCTGTTTGAGACTCCTGATGTGTTTCTTTTGTTGCTTTAAGGATCAATTTGGAGGATTTAGCGACATCTGGCAGTGAGAAAGCGTACTGCAGTCACAACATATCAGAGATAGGGAGACGTCTGCACAGAGGCTAAACATTCATCATGTGATAATTAAATTTACATCACATGAAATGGAGTGATGCAGTGGTTAGCACTGTCATCTCAAAGCAAGAGGTCCTGGGTTCGAAGCCCTGCCTTTCTGTCTGGAGTTTGCAAGTTCTCCATGTGTCTGCATGAGTTTCCTCTAGCAGGCAAAAGATACACAGTTTAACTTTAGCAGCTACTCTAAATTGCCTGTTGTTGTAAATGTGAGCCTTAATGGCTAGGTGTCTCTACGTGTCTGCACTGTGATGAACAGGCAATCTATCAAGGGTGAACAACGCTGCCTGACTGATGGAAGCTGGGACTGGCTCCAGCCCCCCTACAACCTTGCAGGACTAAGCAGTTACAGATAATGGATGGATAGAACTGAGCATATTTGGAAAAAAATATTTCAGTTTAACACCTACACACTGGACCTTAAAAACTGCCACCCTATACCGGCATTATTTGTGTGAATTTCACTTACAGCAATGATATCAAGGGTGTTGTCACACACTTTTCTGATCTCAGCATTTTTGTCATGCATTAGATCTATCAGGTAGGCTGGTGCCTCTGGAGAGGAGGGTAAGGAAATTCTTCAGGGATGGTGATGATGAAGTTACAATCTGTGAAACCTGTTTTAGCTTAGCTTATTGAGGCCTTTACAATTTCAGGAAGGATACGGGTGTCTTTGATGATGACGTCTCGTGTTGCCTGATGGAACACCATCTGATAGAAGACGTAGACAATCTGACACACAAACTCGTCATCCTCCTGCTGGGCTACATTCCAAAAAACAGAAGAAGATACGGGCAGACTATAATACTGGCTTTTTTAAAGAGTTATGATATCTCTTTGCAGATTCATGCTTTAAGCTGCCTGTGTGACTTAAATGAGTTACTGCATTCATACAAAAGAAAAGTAATTATCAGGTCTACAAAGCAGAAACTAAGTGTCTTGGAGTGCATCTGTATCTCAAGACTTTTGTACACAAGAGTATACTGACATTTTAAATTCAAAATCTCAACAGGTGTGTAAATATTTACCACCCATTGTGCTAATAAACAAAACTGTGGGTGTCTGTTACCATTCAGTAGCTCGATAATGGCAGGAATGATGCCAGATTTAGCCAACATGGCAGCACACGCATCATCCATGGAAACGGTTCCGATCATAATCACCACCTCCAGGATGAGGTCATCCTCTGCTGAGCCTAAAATACACACAAAAACAAACAAACATACACACAAAGAACATGAGCTGAACACATTGAACCATTTAAATAAGTTCAGGTGGCTATATGCTAAGGCCTGATGATGTCACATTTTGAGGTTAAATGAAGTGTTTGAGAATAATAACATCCCCAAAATGACATGTTACAAATATTTTAGGTACATACACTTACATACGAACAACATCTTTGGATCATGGATCCCTAAAAGTTGGCTGTTTACTGGTTGTTTGAATGAAGGATGGGAGGCAGGACTTTTTACATTGGCAAAACAAACTTTATCATAAAACAAAACAGCAACTGTGAATATACAACTGTAAATTATTACTATTAATAAAAACAAAAAAACAATGAACTTGAAGAAAATTGCAAAAACATGCATACACTGCAGCCATTGGTTATGCTAAATCTGATAAATACTATCTTTAAGGAATATTTATTTTTATTCCGTCTATGTGTGTTCCTTGAACTGATCAGTACCTGGTTTAAGTCTGTCTTTGAGGTAGGGGACCAGGTTGTACTCCTTCAGCACCAACTCCCAGTCCAGATCAGGGATGGTGAGGTTGGCCAGCGTCCCCAGACACTCCAGTACCCACACCTCCTCTTCCTCTGCACGGATCTCTGCCGCCAGATCACCAACATAGTCCTGACATAGTAAGACAAGACAGACAAGATTGCTTACATCATGGGCCACTAAAACCCCCCAGTATAAAGGACTGCTTCTAATACAGCTAATTACACTTTAAATCATTACACTGACAGTTACGATAAAAACCACAAAATCAATTTTATCAGACTGTTTTAGACTACTCGGAGTAGAATTGATTTGATTGTGTATTTGTAAATTACTATGAACAGCGGTTTGGTTGGTCCATCGTGTTGTGAAATGTTTCTGATAATCTTCATCAGAAGGCAGTCTTTCATCTTCAGAGCTCTCTTCATAAGCATCTTCAACCCATTTCCTAGACAGCGAGACACAGAGACTCTTTTATAGCAAAAGAACATTTTTTCCAATAATCACATATCAGTAAAATAGGGTTGCACGTGCAGGCAACTTTCTTCCTAAGTCAGAAACTGAGACAAGACTTAAGATTATCAAGTTTACTTTAAAGGATGGTGAGTCTTTATCTGGACATAAAATGCAGTTCCATATACCTTCACACATGAGCTGTGCATTTCTCTTGTTCGCTGCCAGGTTGATACAGATGGAGATGATCTCAGCTTCGATTTCTTCTTCACTGTGCTCATACAGCATTTGCATTAGCTAGACAGACACAAACACAATTTCACCTTTGACTTTAGAAATAACAAACAAGTGTATATGCTGAAGTGAACAATTCATATTCGTATCATTTCTTTGCACCTGAGGTATGCAGTCAGTGTAAATAAACATGCCCTTGAAGCGGTCGTCAATGCTGATGTGATACAGGATACGCATGGCTACTTGACGGTTGTTCTCGTCACCTGCATGAGGGGAAACATAGAGGACACCAGATGATTGACCACATATAGCACAATTAAGAGTTTGAGAAACTGACACAAAACTCTCACAATGTTTACTTACAGCTGACAGCCATGCTAGCAGCACTGTTGGGCTGAGCTATGAGCTAAATTCTAATGTCAATATGCTCACAATGCCTTTGCCAACATGCTGATGTGAAGTGGGTAAAATGCTCATAACATGTTCACCATTTACAGTTCTTCCCCGTTGAGCAGGCATTAGGTCATAAATCAAAGTGTTGTATTAATAAAAACTGTGGTCTGATGATGCAGAGGATCACCAAAAGTGGTTTCAATTAAACTTGAAAGAGTCTGAATGTTCATTTAACACTCGTTTGAATATTTTAGTTAAGGTGAAAATGACTGACTGACCACATTGATGTCACCATCCATAGAGCCCTACCACATGACTGAAAACAGAACATTATGATCATCATAGAGGTAGCAATTAATCACAAGGCTATTGTGCTGTAAATAAAGCATAATGTGCTGCACATGCAATACAGACAAGTATGGTATAGTGAGTGTTATTATGTTAGTATACACTGTTACCTAACAAGGCAGTCAGTTTAGGTAGGAGTCCAACTTCTACCATCTTGGCTCGGAGTCCAGAGTCAAAGGAGAGGTTGAGCAGCAGGCGCAGAGTCAAGTTTAACAGGTCTTCATGGTCACAGGGAACCAGACGAGCCAACCGTTCTACAGTCTCCACCTCAGCCTGCAGTCACAAATACAGAAACTCAGACTTTACAGCAGAGAGGAACAGAACAGTTCAGAAGTGTGTTTATCTGACAGTTTATTGCTTCCTTATTGAGTTAGTTAGGGCAACATAAGTTACAGAAAACTATGATGATACCATACAAAAATATTTTTTAACTCTGCAAACATCTATACAAGAAAAGGTTGCACTAAACTAACTAAACTATACTACAAAAAGGTTATTCCTTTTCATTAGACCAACATCTTGTAGTGAAGGTGTTGGAAATGACCCGGTTTCACACCTCAAAGTCCGGACCAAGGTCTGAACCAAGGTTTGCATTTATATGACATTGTACACATTTGGCCCAGTAGGATTTGGTTTTACACTGCAATTATATAAACAGACTAAAGGACTTCACATGACAAACATACATCATATCGTCATCAAGTATGAGGGTTGTGTGTCTCCATACTTTAAATTAATTGGTTTGTTGGCAGGCGGGCTTTTGATGTCAGCACGTTGAAAGTGCCTTGTTTTGTAGCTTGCTTGTCAGTGTATGCAGAAAAGTAAATAAACGCATCCATAATGTGTGGGTGTGAAACTGACCTTAGTCTTAGTGAAAAATAAAACAAAACAAAAACATAAAAGGTCATTTAAGTTCTTCATCTGTCACTCCTTGCACCATTAATCTTGTCTTCTTAGATTATTTTCAACATACATCTTTTCTACTCACCATGTCATTTTTGTTCTCCAGAAAGATGGAAAGTTTTTTGAGGAATGAAACCACCAGAACAAGAAGCTCCTCATCATCTCTTTCCAGAACTTTGACCAGCAAACCGACAATGTTTTTATTCCTCATCTTCAGCTCAGTTCTTGTGTCCTCGGCAAGGTTCAGCAGGAGGTAAAGTGACACTTGAAAATGTCAAAAAGAGATTGAAAGAAACAAATGATGAACAGAGGGAGAAATCATCATCACTGCAGTTGTTCTTTAGTTAAAATTAAAATGAATTCTGATGCTCATAAATACTGATTCAAGAACATTAGTTTCACGTTCTATAAAGCTATTAGTTAAAAACAGAAGTAATGCAGGGGGTGAAACATTATTGTGGTTTAAGGCTGCTTTCACATCAGAGTGGTCAAGCGCTTGTGAAATACAAGTTGCTGGAAAACATCAAGGAATGGACTCACATCAAAGCATTTTACTATTATATCACAAAACTAGAAGCAACAGCTCAAGGCTGTATGCTTCCTTGAAACAAATAAGTTGCAGTTTACATCCATCACTGTACAGACTCATGTCTATACTTAATGTCATAAGGATGAATTTAAAAGGAATTTTATAAAAGGTGTATGCTTTGGTGAAATGGAATTTATCTTTGTATTGACATGTATGTGTTAACTGAATAATTTCAAGTAAGTGACATACTGTATAAACTTAAGAAACTGTTTTTTAACAGAAGTGTATAGGGGGGTTATGTGAGGTCACAATGACCTTTGACCGACAAACTCTTTGTGCCAAATTTAAAGAAACCTAAAGGCTTTCTGAGATATTGAGTTTGAGAGAATTTGATAGACGGATGGACTACCTAAAAAAAACATAATGCCTAAAACCACGGCTGTCTCAAACACATAGAAATATTTTGTTAAGAGTTGAAGCCAGCCTACCTCTGAGCAGCTGTTCCTGTTTAGCCAGAAGGCCATGATATTTTCTCACAGCTTTGTCCTGGTCTCTTCTCAGTGAGCCATTGTCTGGTGCTGATTCACGTGCACAGCAGAGGGTTAAGGAACACATATTGTACACACATGTACACACACACAGGAAAAAAGTCAGGTAAACTATGCAAAAGAGGGTTCATCAATAATGGTTAGTTAAATCAGAAGAGGCAAATGAGATAAAGGATATAAGCCTTGTTTTTCTTGCGTAGTTCCTCACGCCACACATCATGTCTCTTCAGCTCATGCTCCACCACGCTCATACATAAAGCACCTATTTTATAATGACTTACCACTCCGTGAAACTGGGAAAAACTGGAGGAGAGAAGACATGCCACACCATATAAAAGGATGGAGCAACAAAATATGACATGATAAAGAGGTGTGTGGCATTCTGTGCGTGTGGTGTGTGTTACCTGGAGAAGCAGAAGAAGATGTAGATGATGATTGTAGCCAGTTCTACACTCTGTTTCCAGTCCTCCCTCAGCACTCTGGCCAAAGCCCCTAGAGCAGCCTCTGAACACATGACACGGATCATTATTTAAAATATATGACTAATTAAAACTGGAATGAATGAATGAACTTAATATATCAAATAATAATACCAAAAAATGTAGCAAACACATTGTAGAAATGTTTTGATGGCCTGTCATGTCAGCTAACAGTCTACCATGACCTCTCCACAAATCCAGAATGGCTGTTCTGAGTTCTACCAAACTAGAACTGTGAAGTTGATGTACGACAGTTCAGTTGATGCTCTGATCATTTCAGATGGATTTTATGAATATACCCATATTTAAAGCTAAACCATCAGTAGGCAAGGAGTTTGTGCTATATGTTCCTAACTGACTTCTAAGTATGTTTTAAAGACCCTCTCCTGCCATTGATTTAAACCCTGAAATGTCCTATCTTATAGTCAAGTTAGTTTTAAGTAAAAAATCATTCATGTCTTAAATTGCTTAAATGTCACACTACACCTTTGACCTAATTAATTATGCAGTGTTATATTAATATTCAAATGATCTCTGACATGCCCCCCCCCCACGGCCAGCAACCTTACCCCTTCAGAGGAGGGGGAGGACCAAATTATACACAGTTACAAGTTTACAAGTAGATCAGAATGTATCAGAACAGTAATATGTTCTATGCTTCACTCTTAACAACTTAGGATGCAACAGTAAAAGATATCTTGACCCAGTGGCTTAGCTGTCAGCTAGTAATGATGTTATATAGATAAACGTAGCTTTAGTTTCTCTACTGACTAAGTGCAGTTTGTTGTTTCATTTTTGATTAGTTTTTTTTTTTTAAATGTATGAAACCCTTCTTGTCTGGATCTGTCTTTTGAGAAAGTCACCTGTACGCTAAGGTTTTTAGGTGGAAATTCACAGTCATGCCATTGACTGCTAATTTTAACCCCAGTTTGCCTTGTTAGAGGTAAAAAACACCAGATAGATGTGTTAAGATGGTTAAAAACCTGATTTTCACTGGAGGGGGTCTTTAATTTTGGTATAATGGTTTAGTTCAGGGACGGATGTAGAAGTACCACCAGACTGCATTCTTGCCTTGATGATAATCCCATTATGAACAGCAAAGCTACTGCTGCTGATACTCCCCTCAAGACACAAGATATATATATGTATGTTTGTGTGTGTGTGTGTGTGTGTGTATGTATACCATGTGTACAAATCATACCATTGTGTAGGAGCTCCTCCAGATTATCAGGGTTGCGGGCGAGTTGCAGAATGAGAGCAGAGCCTCGAATCTTCTCTGGGATGCCTTCATAGAGCAGTTCAATATACTCATCCACTCTGGTTATAATGGCTTCTTCATTTAACTACACGAGAAAACACATACGCATTCAACTCCATGGAGAAAAATATGAAGGCATCAAACAACATTCTGTCAAATAAAACAATTATGAGATTTGAAGCTTCTTCAGTTTAGTCTTTCAGTAGCCTTATTGTTAGTTAAATTGCATAAACACAAATCAGCCATGAAAAATACAACAGAAAATTCAGTGAATGTTGTATGAGAACTGAGGTTAAACTTAACTGCCTAGGTGGGAACAATATATACAAACAAACAGGCAGAGTCAGTGTTTTTTAAGTTATTACCTCCATTCCATCAAATGGTGTCAGCTCTCTGGGTTTCACAGCTCTTTTCTCTTTCTTTTCCACTGGGGACACAAAACAGAAACAGCTCACAATAAAAGCATATAGCACTGTATTTTCAAAACTTACAGCTTTAGGTCATTTATTATAATGGTTTATGAACAGGGATCTAGAGACAAATATATGAAGTCAATAAATGAAACAATACTTTTTTTAAGCCTATAGATTAAGCTTTATGTGTAGAATACTGAAAATCTGGCCTGAGTGTTGTTTCAGATTATATGAGGTTTAGGTAATCCAAGTTTGATGGTGAAAATTTGGATCTGTTTAGAATTTGCAGCAAGAGTGTGACAATGGTGCCATGACTAACTTTTGCCCTCCACTGGTGATGATTTCCTGTTCTGCAAGTAGTAGAGGAGCTGCTCCACCTGAGGCAAACGGGAAGGTGGGATGAGTTTACACTCCTCCACCACTTTCTTGGCCAAAGCTCCCACATCTGTACTAGGAGAAAGACTCTTCACACGGATACTGGAGGGAGGAAAGGAGGACAAAGAAAAAGGGTGGCAGGTAGATGAAGTAGAGTCACACAAAGGTGATTTCAAGGACTAGCAGAAAAAAATAATCTAAATAAATGAGGACTAGAAGATGCAAAGAGACAGCGTAAAACTATAGAAATCAGGGGTGGATGGCATGAATAGGAAGATGGCATTAAGGAAAAAACTACCGGAACAATTAAAAAAGTTCAATGATAGACTTGTATTGGCCAATGTTAATTTAAGTAGAGAAAGAAAAAAGATGAATGAATATCCAAAATTTTAGAGAGAATGAGAGCCATATATAGAAAATCAAGAGTAAACTTACATCTTTTGTCCCTCCTTGCGTTCGCCAAGCATATGACCTCCACTCTCCCCCAGTATAGATGCTTCAACTTCATAATGGACCACAAGGGCCTTCTCTGTGGGGTGGACATCCAAACTGCCCGCTGTCACTTTGCTTTGAAAGATGATGAACAGAAAGTGAAGTACACCAGAATTAAAACATTTAATCTTTGTTCCATTACTTAGTTACTCAGTAAAAGATCTTGTTTAAATACATACTGAACAATCATTGCATTGGGCCTAATTACAAATTATTGATACATAAAGGTTCACCACAATAAATGTTAATTTTTTGATTATAGAATACCTCTCTCTTTGCTGTTCTCATTAGAATTCACTCACAATGAGGGAAGCACAAGACAGATAGACTTGTATACAATGAGATACCAGATGTACCAGAGATGTATTTGGTACTATCATACCAAAGATTAACACCTTGAACTGTCTTATAAACAAACACCGAATAATATCGTTAAATTACCATAGGAAACATCATAAAAACACATAAAGACACGCCCAGGCAGCGGCATACAAATGGCTGTAATGTTACTTGTTTGCTAACAGACAATCATATCTTTCCCTAAAGGGTTGGTTAGGCTATACTAGCAACTGCCAGACAGTAAAGAAATAGAATAAGCAAGTGAATTAGCAAGGCAGTTTATCGGTGAATGTTTCCGTTTCATTGTACTGAGGCAAGCTAGCCACGTTAGCTATAACGTTAATTCAGATAGCCCAGCCCCCTTCATTGATGGAATGTAATGCCAGACCCCTTTAACAATCTATCGGTTAAATGACCTGGAATTTGCCAAGATAATATAGGTTGGTTGGAAAACACAGCTTATTTCAAATAACTTAAATCATCTTGTGAGCGATTCGGCATCATGTATTCACACCGGGCCACACTGGTTTGCTATCTGTAACGTTACATACAAGCTATGCTTTAGTTGGGGTTCTCTTCCATTAAGGGGCGCGGTTTTGGATAGACATTACTGTGGAAGCAATCGCACTCTCAAAAATGACAGATTTCCCTCAGGTATCCGCGTTATTTATACATGCCGTATTTATTGATGAACCATAGTGTATTACAAAACGTCTTCAATCAAATTAAACTTGGTACTCGGTTTTTCTGGACATGAAACATGAATTTGCTCGTAGTTTGACCTGTGAATTACGTGAGATTCTCTCCTTGCAAATGAGCTACTATATCAGGATTAACACAATCCAATAACATTCACAAGCGAATAATCTAGGTGCTTGTTAAACATATATCGTTGCATCCTTGTATGAAGTAAAGTGGTCATATCTTAGTCATTTAAGTGCAAGAGGCGCTGTGCGTTAGTTAGCTAGCTAACCTTGCTACTTACCAAATAAAATTAACGTTACTGAATTCAGTAAACGTTTCAATCGTGTTACATTTGTTTCGTCTTACCGTTTGAGGTAGCGCGCGTCATCCTGCATCTTCCTCTAGATAATTTTTTCGGATTCTAATTTAACTTAAAAGCTTGATTACATGTAACGAATTCCTTAAATCACTACCATAGATATCCGCGAGCACCACTGTCAAAACAGCAAGGCAGGAATGGATTACTAACATGGAGTTCTTCCTTCCTGTGCTACAATTATTCCCTAAGTGCAGACTCGCAGGCAGCATTCCTTTTCGTGCTGCCTGCGAATACAAAGGAAAAAGACTGACATCCGATCGTAACCATAATCTTTAGTCATCGTTTACCATACACTCCACCGTCTACATAACTACACAGTTTGAACCACATAGCGAGTTAAAAGCAGCTATCTGAGAGGAGGCCTAAGTGATTATTGTACAGCAAAGGGCAAAATGCTGCTATTTTCAAGAAACGGTCTTGGAATAAAGAAAAAGTAGGCTACAGTTGGAACTAGTCCTCATAACTTTAGGGGTTTTTTTTATACCACCCTTATTCACTGAATAATTAGTAATACAGGAAAAAGGAACTCAAACTTTGACTCAGACCAATTTAGTGCTGGTTAGAACACTAAGCTATTTACACTTACACTCACTTTCAGATGAGATTATGTGTGAGAATGTCACAGTTTCTATAATAATAATAATAATAATAATAATAATAATAATAATAATAATAATAATTTCTATATATAAAGCCTTAAATCTATTTTTGAATTTTTGTTCTCCACTGAAAAACACAAATACCTCACAGATGTGTCTGACAAACTGACAGTGTGAGTAAGTGGCCCCTGGAGATTAATACCCTTTTAGAAGCATAGTGATTTTAGATGGAATTTTTTTAAAAGAAACTACAAATGCCTTAAGTAAAATAAGACTTCAATATTTTCTCAAATTCTGACTAGATGCTCAGCCAACCGTTCTAGTCAAATAGTTTACCAAAACTGTTCTGAAATTATACCACACTCCTTGAAGAAACTGATCATTTATGTGGAATGTTATTATTATTCCAAAATGTGATATTTTTGTTGCGTGAGGTCATGTTAAAACATAAGAAACCAATCCAAGAGAATCTGCTCATTAAAGTCAGACAAATTAATTGTGATTTGCATAATATTATAACTTTAAAAACTAAACCAAAACAAAACTCTAGACCACTTATCTTGGAGAACACATATTTTGGGGTAACTTATAAGGATAGTCAATAGGCAAAGATTCTTGCACCTAATTACAATTAATTTAAGTCTTATTCAGTGGTAGATTCATTAATTCTTCCTTATGTAGGGAGTGGTCCGGAAGAGTCCTCCATTACCCAGCCACCTCTGCAACATTAGTTGGACTTGTCTTAGTTTTTGTTATTAAAAATAAACAATAATTTAAAAATAAAAATAATTATGGCACACATAATAATTTTGTTTTCTATATTAATTCTTACAGGTTATAGTCACATAAAATTTACCACCCAAATGCAGCTTTTCGGTTTATTCACATCATATAAAATTGAAACTGAGACTGGCAGTGTTGCTAAGTGTCATTTAAAATATATATTAATACTTTACCTATACATTTAAGGTGCACATGTATTTTAGGAAGGTCTGGTCACATGGGCTCATATTTACCCAATAATCATCAATTTAGGGATTAAGTACCAAAGGGAGTAACTTGATTGATTTACTTTAGCTGGCATGAGGTTAATTTCTTGAGGCACTTACAGTTAGAGTCAGGGCATTATTATCGCATAAGAAAGAAGCACAGTGGCGAAAAGAAAAAAACAACAGAGGCTTACAACTATGAACTCTCCTGTAATGGTGCAATGTAGCACAGGGTCTGATGTTTATAAATCAAAACTACATAGAAAAGTTGGCCTTGTACATACTACTTCACTTCTTCATTATATAATTTTCCACAGTCACTACTGTGTTCATTGTATACTGCCACGTTGTAATATTGCTAGAGTTAACTGGCTGAAAAAATTATTGAAATGGCAACTTAAATCACAAGTTCAGATAGTTACAACTCATGTTTTTGCAGTACACTAGTATCCTGTAAAATGTTAAACAGTCAGACAAAGACAGAGCACTTTGGTAAAGACATCTTTTATTATAGAGTTTGATATGACTGCAAACCAGTATTTGGAAACAGATTTTTCACACCCTAGTGATTTACATCTAATTGTTTCTAAATACAATCAGCATATATTGGGCACCGGTGGATGTTTACTGTATTGAAATGATGATGTTTACTGAACATGCAATGTAAGTGCTATCTATCTTGTGTATAATTGTGTGTAAAGACAGCAACACTTCTTATCACTTAATTCCTTTCTTTAGCCCTCCCTGTCTTTGTCCCTTAATATGACATTCACTCTTCCTTTTTCCTCTTTATGTTTTTGTTCATCATCCCCTTCCACCGCAGTTACCCTTTTCTCCCATTTCTCTCAACCACCACCCGGTTCTCTTTCTTCTTTCCTCTGTCTACTCCACTTCTCCTCCCTCGTCCTCGTCATCAACACATGCTGTAAACTCCTTCTCAGGTAAAAGACCGTATTCATTGAGAAACGCCTCCACATCTGTCGCAAAAAAATCTTCATTGAAGTGTTTGGTAACAGCCAGGAAATTACCAAGTAACTCACCAGCTTTGTACACCAGCAGAGCGGGAAGAACCTGAAAAGTTGTTAATAGGAAGTCAAATTTTATTGGATGACGTTGCACTAATCAGTGTAATCTGCTCAATTATTAGTTAAGCTCTGATTAATGTAGATCCTCAAGTGTGCTCTTTGCTGTTTTTGTTTTGTAGAAGTTTACTTACCTCAGTGGAGAAGCGCTCGGCAGCACCTGTAGCCACAGCATCAATGCGACAAAATTTAACACTGGGGTACTCTGAAGCCAGACAGTCCAGACTTGAGTTAAGTTGTTCACAGCCTGACAAAGGACAAATAAATGTATACATGTATTATCAGCAAATAGCTCTGTCATGACCAAAGAGAAGACATAGATGTTTCCAGAATATATGTTGTAACATTGCATTTGATAAGTCATTAAATTAAGAAAAAAAAACCTTTGACACCATGCTGGTAGACGTGGACTACCACCAGGGTCATCCGATGTTCCTTCTCTATAACTTGAAGGAAATCTTCTCCACTCTCAAGCTCATAGACTGCTTCAAACGTAGGACCAAAGCTCAGGCGCTCGTGCATTTGCTGCATACACTGTTTTCTGTAGCGTTTCAGGCAACGTTCATCCTCTTCTTGGATCAGTTCATACTCCTGAACACTCATCTAAAATTGAGAGCAGAAATTTTACTTCACCTCAATTTATTCTTTCAGCACACACTCTGGTCCTAAATAAGATATAAATCAGGTGCAGCTCAAGCCACAGTAGACTGTTGTGTTTTTGTTTGACAGTGTCTATCTTCTTGTTTCTGTCTGTCTTTTGTTCTTGCACAGATGCCAAGTATGTGGTTTTGATTCACTGCTTTTGTTCTACATATTGTTTTGTTTCTGTTAGTGCATACTGTATCTGTTGTGGCTGAGTCACCACTATAACTATTAATCATGTCAATAGTACAATTTCCTGTGTGTGAGGTTCAGTGAGTGTTTCTATCCACCTTTCTGTTGAGTCTCTCTTTGTCATCCTCTCGTGGACTGGACATTTGTCTGAGTAGCTCTCTCTTACTTTGAGGGACAGTCTGATCCACACTGTCCAACTTAAACCTTCTCCAGTCATTGATTACACCTTTTGGACCTGCAGAAATGCACAAAAAAGTTTCATCCTTTACTTACCTCAACTACACTCAAAAAAGAGGAACAATATTCATCAGTTATAAGTCATAATGGTACATCAGCTGTTGTGCTAAAATTTCATAAATACTATAGAGAGTGAGAATAGATGGTAATTTTAGGAATTCATGTCTAGAGCATCTTTTGGACTAATGCTTCTGACCCGTATGATTGGCAGGCAACTCCTCTTCTTCCTGGGTAGAACCAGACATCTTGACAGCAGTCTGCAAAACAGAGTAACCACACACTGAATCCTCTGACCAGGTTCCCACAGAGGGCAGGTGAGATGAAGTGGCCTCTGAAAGCTGCAGTGCAAATCCATCTTAATTTTAACTCTTTAAAGAAAACTGATGTTAATTGCAACATAGAGTATTCCCCATAAATGTGGTTATTACAGTGCTTCTGATCCTGCTAACTGGCTACCCACCTTTGTAGAGATTTGAACAAACAGGGACTTACTGTGACTTACTGGGGCAAAATTAAGGAGGTTAAAATAAACTGGTATCCCTTGATCATTTAAACCTAATAGTGGTTTTTGTTTGAAGTTTTGCTTCATTGGTAGATTTTATGTGACTTCGTCACAGGTTTTTCTAATTTCATTCTCCTATGCCCCTGTCCTTAAGGTGTGTATTTGAGTTCTTTTTGTCTTACATGTTGTGAAATGTGAAAAGTTTAGCTGGACTGAGATCTTACCTCTGATGTTTTGAAAATTTTGAAAAAGTAAGCCAAAAAAGTTCATGTTAAGTCCAATACATAGTTAGCATTATTCATTAACTGACATGAAATTGTCACATTCTTATGTACATACTATGTGGAAAAATACAACCCTAGATAGCAGATTACTGGAATGTACTATTTTAGGGGTTAAATGAGCAGTCATTTTGTGGAAGAAAGACAAATATAGTAGGAAAAGATAAGTAATTATTGAGCCATTTAACTGTAAACATAGCTCTAACAGTAATATTTAACACCTAAGCACACTCAAACCTATCTGCAACATCTTGTGTGTGTGAACATGTGTAGAGGTCCATGCAGTTGGACATATTGTAACAAGCACTTATTGTGAACCAGGCTGGAGTTTACTTATCAGATTATACTGAGATTACTGCCAGTCTGACATGCTTAGAAAATCTTATTATGTTGATGCATGTGTGTGATACAATACAAATTGCAAGCTAAGCCTGTCATTGTAGTTGCCTTTGCATAACCTTAACAAGTTTAATTTTATTTTTGTGATCCCGAATTTTAAACCTTTTGGTACAGACTTTTTTTCAGAGCAATAGAGAAATCAGAAAAAATGTTACTTTATCAGTTTTCAATAGATTTAATGCCAGCATCAGTGGTTAAATTGATAATATAGTTCCTTAATGTAACTCTGAAATGTCAAATCATCATATTCCAGTTCCTTCACATATAACCTTGTTTTTTTTCCTTCGTCAAAGTAACCAAAATGTAGGGAAAAAAACAAACTTTAACTTAATAATAGTTTAACCATAAGCAATAATGGTACTGCAGCAACACCGAGTGCTCTGACTTACATAGGATACACTCATGAGGAGACAATTTCTTCCCTTGATACACCAGTAAAGGCCACATTGAAAGCTGTTATGCTAAAACAGCTGAGCTGTCAATGACAATAGGGTCCTGATTAATGTGAGATCACTCATAAAACTTATATAATGACTATTAGTCTGTAGTAGCTAATTTAGTTATGTTTTCAAATCTGTACATTACTGACAATGTTGGTTTTAAGCAATTTAAACAGTAGTTTTTAATTATTATTTAATTAGTTATCAGATAATGGAAATAATAACTATACAAAGAAAATTTCTGAATGTTAATTTGTTTAAGACAATGTGATATATAAAAAAGGCATGGTCTCTTACAAAAGAAGTTTAATGAGGAGAAACTAAACCTGTGGCTTTAAAACTCACTTTTTTCCAAGAAAAAAGGCAGCAGCAGAGACACAGATGATAAAGGAACAGATATATTGTCTCCAGACAGATATTCTTACCTTGGAGAGACAACTAATGCGTCAGTTTCTTAGTTCCTTTTTCAGTCTTCGTTGTATCTATTTATTATCCTATGTCAAACTGGGCACTCAGAGTAGCGAGTCCGCATATAGAGAGCTGAGAGGAGGGAGGATACAGGTTAAGAAATGGGTGGGGAGAGAGATGAGGGTATAAGCTTTATCTGCACTGCCATGTTCATCACCACTGTTACTGTAATATGACGTTGTCTAATATGATTAGGTGTAATTACAGGCTTAGTGTTATAGATTGAAGACAGCAAAGTAGACACGAGATTTTTTGCGGATAAATAATTCATAAATAATAAATAAACTTAGGCCACAGCATTACTTTATAAAATGCTAAATATGTTACGTTTTGAATTTGGCATTTTTAAAAGAATATATCCACAAAGAACAGTGTCAGGACAAATCATACTGCCCGAGGGAAAAACCTGCTATAAAGACTACCGACCACTTTCCTGGGGGATTATCAAAATCACTACCGTCCCTGGGTGGGCTCGAACCACCAACCTTTCGGTTAACAGCCGAACGCGCTAACCGATTGCGCCACAGAGACACGTCACTCTTGCTGTAAGCTGTCAGATACAGCGTCAAAAGTTGTAGTAGAGGCGAGTAAATAATGAGTTTCACCAGGAGGTAGAAACAGTGAGAGCGAGACAACGCTTGGGGCTAGCTAAATAGACTAAACACAGTAGTAAATAAATTAAATAGGGGAGTCAGGTTTCGTAAAATGACCTCCAGGGATCCAAGATGGCTGCTGTGAATCAATGCTAAACAATCTCACAAATATCTAAACAATCCTAGGCATTTTTAAAACTTTGAGTCACGCCAGTGATACTTAAGTTGTGTATGCTTATGACCAGAGCACAATCTGCAAACAAAGACTCTTTTTTCCAGACTGGAAATCAGATTGTGCTCAGGCTACTAGCCAGAGTCTTAGCCAAGGCCTCCACCCAGCTTCCAGGCCCAAACCTGGCTCTAACAACCAAGTGCAGGTTCCAGCTGCGAGGCACTGACCAGGCTACAACAACCAAGCCCAGGCTTCAGCCGCCAGGCCCAGACCAGGCTACAACAACCAAGCCCAGGCTCCAGCTGCCAGGCCCAGACCAGGCTATAACAACCAAGCCCAGGCTCCAGCTGTGAGGCCCTGACTAGGCTACAACAATCAAGCCCAGGCTTTAGCTGCCAGGCCCAGTCCAGCTCCAGTAAATCTACCAGCGAACACAATGCCTGACAGGAAGAAAGAAAAAGCCAGTCTTGCTGCTTCTGCTCTTGAAGATGAGTATATATCTATTGCTGTTTTCCATGAATTAATGGATCAACAGAAAGCCTCCTTCAAAGAGCTAATAGATCAACAGGAAAAATCCTATAAAACTTTTATGCAACTAATACTTTGACTCAACAAACAAACGGGTTGATGAACTTGTTAAAGAAGTACAGGAATTAAAGAGTAGCCTTCAATACTCCCAGAAGGAGATTGATGACCTCAAGGTGGCTAATTCTATTAACATCAGTGCTGTTACTTCTATGTCTACTAAGCATGATGATCACAAAGAAGCCCTTGCCAACCTTGCTTTGAAAGCAGATTATATAGAGAATCAGTTAAAAAGAAACAATATTGTGATTGATGGCATCCCTGATATGCCAACAGAATCATGGGATGAATCACAGCTCAAAGCAAAGAAACTACTTGCAGACCACCTGAAGATGGATCCCAAATTGGTGGAAATAGAGCGAGCTCACAGAACAGGGAAGTACACAGCCAATGGGCGGCCAAGACCTGTGATTGTCAAGTTACTGCGCTACAAGGACAAGGAAGAAATCCTCAAACAAGCAAAGAAATTGAAGGGAACTAACTTCTTTATTAATGAGGATTTCTCAGAGAGAGTCCGCCAGAGAAGGAAAGAACTGTTGCCTCAGCTCAGAGAAGCACGGAAGCAAGGGAACTTTGCCTTCCTCAAGTACGACCAGCTCATAGTGCACCCTCCTCGTAAGTTTTCCAATGAACCTCTTGAATGACTGCTGCCCACCATTTATTTTTTTAACCGTTCCTATCAGACTGTTTAAACTTATTTTCTGTTCTTGAAACTATGTCTTCTAATGAAGAAATGTTGAATGTTTCATATTTATCTGATGAGGAACCTGATTTTATTACTTTTTCCAATCAATATCTCTCATCATATGATAATGCTGACCCTGATATTAACCTCAGTAATGGTTCCAGTAAGACTGTCTGTAGACATTTCACTACGGAATCCCTCAATACTCTTGTTACTGAAAAGGACACCAGTGTTGAGGATTCCTTGTCATTTTTCCATCTAAATATTAGGAGTTTACCTAAACATTACGATGACCTTATTGATTATCTTTCCTTAATTTCTATTCAGTTTAAGATAATTGCCTTAACAGAAACTTGGTTGACAAATGAGAAAGTGTCCCAATTTAACATCCAGGGCTATAATCACATTCTTTGTCACAGACAGGACAGGATTGGTGGTGGTGTATCTTTGTTTCTACAGGAGGAACTTAAATTCTCTCTTCGCCCTGACCTTACAACTCCCCTTGGAAAGGAAGCTGAAGCCATATTTATTGAACTTACTAGTGTTTTGCATAAGAACAAGGTTATTATTGGCTGCATTTACAGGCCTCCTGACTCCAACCATAATTCATTTCTAAATTGTTTAACCACTTCTTTGAGTAAAATATCATCAGAGAAGAAATTGTGTTATCTGTTGGGTGACTTTAATATAAATCTGATGCACCCTCAATTCTGTGCCTTTGTTGACCATCTGAATAACTTTGCCTTTTACCCTCTTATCTCCAAACCTACAAGAATTACAGCTACAAATAGAACTCTTATTGATAACATACTAACCAACTCAGTTGAGGGCCCAGGGATATCTGGTGTCCTGGTTGCTGATCTCTCTGATCACCTCCCCCTGTTTCATTTAGCACATACTGTCACTCCTTTCAAAATAGGCAAGCCAGTAACCTCTTATAGAAACTTCTGTCAGGCTAACATATCAAAGTTCATTCTGTCCCTCTATGAAAATTCATGGCATTCTGTGGAGATGGAAGAAGATGCCCAGAAAGCATATGATATATTTTATAAATTATTTTCTAAACTATTTGATATTGCGTTCCCCTACCAGAATACAAAAATGCGTCCCAACAAATCTACATCTTGGCTTACTAAGGGGCTAAAGAAATCTATAAGGAAAAAGAATAAACTTTATAAAACATATCTTACTAGCCCGTCTCCATTGAACTTTAAATTTTATTCCTCTTACAGAAATAAACTTCATCATCTCCTCCGAATTGCTAGGAGACAACATTATGAAACTAAATTTAACGAGTCTGGTAATAATATGAAGTCAACTTGGTCAGTTATCAATGAGATTATGAAAAAGACTCCAAATAAAATATTATGTGATGAATTTCAAGTGGGACTGGAAAGTAAGTTAGTATCGGACCCTGTAGAAATTGCTGATGGATTTAATGACTTTTTTGTTAACATTGGACCCTCACTCGCTGCCAATATACCCCATAGCTCTATGACACTTCCAGAAATACAGGCTCCTCCTAAACATTTCAGGTTCAGGGTGATCGAGGCAACTGAGCTCAAGGACATTGTGACCAAACTCAAACCTAAGGGAGCTGGTCATGATGGACTGAAGCCTAGTCTCCTCAAGAAATGCTTGCCTGCTATTATGAAACCTCTTCTCCACATATTGAATTGCTCACTTGCTACAGGTCGCTGTCCTGACCAATTTAAATGGGCCAGAGTCATCCCGGTATATAAATCTGATGAAATGTCTAAATTTTCAAATTATAGACCAATATCTATTCTTCCTTGTCTGGCCAAAGTACTTGAAAGGATTGTGTACAACAGACTAACAGAGTATTTGAATGAACACAACCTGCTCTACTCTCATCAATATGGATTTAGAGAAAAACACTCTACTGCGATGGCTCTGGTTCAACTAATTGATCGATTTTCAAGGGCTTTGGATAATAATGAATTCACTATTGGGGTTTTTATAGACCTGTCCAAAGCTTTTGATACTGTTGATCATAGTCTTCTTGTTAAAAAATTGCAGATGTATGGTATAGGGGGAATTGAGCTCCAATGGTTCCATGACTACCTCAATAACCGCAAACAGTATGTTTCTTGGAATGGTACTGATTCTAGTTATAGGAAGTTAACTTGTGGTTTACCGCAAGGTTCTATTCTTGGTCCTTTGCTTTTTATTATTTATGTAAATGATTTAAACCTGGTTTCAAAAAGCATGTTTTTTATAATTTTTGCTGATGATACGAATATGTTTATGTCAAATCGAAATTATGATGACCTAATTACTCAAACAAATGCTGAACTTTTTAAAGTTAATCTCTGGTTTCAAAAAAATAAATTATCTCTTAATATTGAAAAAACATCCTACATGTTAGTCACACCAAAGAATAAGAAAAAAATATCTTTTGATAAAAATGTCTACATATCCAATCACTCTCTTGTTAGGGTGCAATATGCCAAGTTTTTAGGTGTCTACATAGATGAAAAATTAAATTGGAATCAACATATATCATTCATCAGTAATAAAGTTGCCAAGAACATTGGTGTCATCAGCAGGATAAGACATGTTTTGCCTAGAAAAATTCTTATATTACTTTATTATACTTTAATATATCCTTTTCTCTCTTATTGCAATCTTGTATGGGCAAGCACTTACAGAACCAACCTTAAACACCTTGCTACTTTACAGAAACGATTTGTTAGAATGATTACTTACTCTGAACCACTTGCGAGCTCTGGCCCTCTGTTTCAAAAACTTGCTATTTTGAATGTTTATGACATAAATGTGTATCAGATCTGCTTATTTGTGTTCCAGCAGAGAATGAATTTTTTACCTCCAAGTTTCTGCCACATGTTTGTGTCCAACAACCTAGTCCATAGTTACCAGACAAGAAACTCTTCCGATCTCCACACTGCCTTTTATAGAACTACTCTCGGGCAATTTGCAATACGATATCAAGGACCATATCTCTGGAATCAGCTACCTAACTATTTGAAAAAAATTATTTATTTAAAATCATTTAAAAAGGCTCTTAAAAGGTACCTCATCAGTCAAACCATGTACCATCAAATATAAGACATTTATGTTATACTGTTTATTATTGGTCTTGTCTTTTTCTTTTTCCTTCTTTCTTCTTATTATCGCATGTATCATTATTGTTCCTTAGTATTTATTCATGTATTCATTTTTTCTTTCTTTCTTTTTATAATCTCTGTATAATCATTTATTATTCATTTGTTTTCTTTTTCCCAATTATTTTTTTTTTTGTGTTACTAAATTGTTTCTAATTTTTTTGTTTTTATTTGTAACAAATTCGTTTTCTTGTTTTTGATTATGTTTATTCATGGGTGAGGTTTTTATATAAGCCCCTTCGGGTTTCATACCTCTCCTTTGCACATCTTAATCTTAATAACTGTTCATACTACTTTAAATGATATGTTTGTGCAAAATAAATAAATAAATAAATAAAATAAAAATAGTGAAGGTCTTCAGTGTGGCTTTGCACTTTTCCCGGTTTTTACTGTAAATGAAACTAAGACTGAGCATGAATCATTAACTCTGCCGAGTTGTGCGCATCTGTGGTCATGACAGTTATTTTGACAAATTTCAGGCCTTATTATCAATGTAAATTAAGACATTTATTATTTCAGATATTTGTATTTGGCAATATTTTTTGTTAACAAACAAAAAAGCAAGCTAAACTGATTTACACTTTAAGGATGTTTACAAATAAGCTTTGTTTTAATGAAAATAGTCAAGGTATCAAAAGAAAGGAAAGATATCAAATGAAGAAAGGAAAGGTATCATTTTGAAAATACATGTCCTGTGACCAATTATATCTAGGGAAAATTGTAATAAGAATTTTGGAGGTTATCAAAATCAGGTATTGCTAACACAATCAAACTATCAAATAAAGGAAAAACTTGGCATACCTGTTGATAGCAGAGCTGAGCTCATCTAGGCGCCGTGCATCGGTGGTGGAGGTATTATCAAGTTTGGACAGGCTGTCCATCCTCTTCAGAATTACCTCCAGCATGTCACTGATCTTCCTCAGCACACCACGTGACTCCACACCTCCCAGCACTGAGTGGACAGCCGGACATGGAAAGAGAAACAGGAAATGAATGAAAAGCTGGACAGAGAAGCACATAACAAATTTGCAGAACAGCATGCACATTAATCACAAAGCCTGCAGCTCTTCTGGCTCAACATACTGTAGATGATTTTGGCTGCGCTCTTGTTTTGGACAACTGTCTTTATGCACTTCACTGCAGTGTAGATCAAAAGCAAATTTCTTTCTGCTGTTTGCCAAACAAATAAATTCCCCTCGATGAGATTTGTGGGCAGATATTCACAATCTAAATTTGTTATGTATGCCTACCAAAGTTTTATGACTACAAATGCACTGTTCTCCTAAAATTAAATATCCATTAGAAAGCTCTCACTTCTCTCTACTGGGACTGTAGGGCAATTTTTTATGAACTAATACTACAGCTGACAACCCTCAATGACAAAGTGGGGCTAAGGCTAAGGGTTCATATTTTCATAAATATCAAATTTTAGGACAAAGACAATTCGGGCAAAATTATCCATATTAAATGTATCCAACACAAGATATTTAGAAACACAGATCAACATCAACACCCGTGATAACACCAAGAATTTCTAAAATGCAAATGTGCAGGTTGTGCAGAAGCTCACAAAAAAAAAAATAATAATAATAAGAGGGACATGCTTTAATGGAACTGTTCTGTGTTAGAGCCTTTTCCAGATAAAATGAGATGTTGTGATGATCACTGCAACTTTGTGTATCGTAACCATGTGGGAGCTGATTGGCCATCGCAGTGTGAAGTTGGGTTGAATTTTCATCGTTGCAGGGCTGCTTCATTTTTTTGGAGACCCCTGTGGTTGACACAGACAACTGCAGGGGGCTCAACACAGAAACAGACAACCGAATTTGAAATGAACGGAAGAATTTTCATTCCAGCTGGAACGCCTGATTTGAGGCCTTTTAGTGATGGCAGATTGTGTTGCCTCTTACCACAGCAAAGCAAAAACCACATGTGCACAAATCAGGCGCTTTTAATGACCATGTATGTTTTTGTTCCATGCAAAAGGAGTCACAGGACTTGATCTTTTTCTTCAGTGGTGCAGTTTGCAGGTGTCACGTCACTGATTATATCAGTTTTCAGACTGTCACCACTTATTAACATCTGTGGCAGCTAACATGAGATTTTCCCCAATTTGTGTAATTAAAAAACAATGATTACACAAGGCATGTTTGAACAGAAGTCAGCTGAATACCTAATTAAACATGACACTTTAATGCTTTATAAAGCTTTCCCAATGAGTTTTTGTCCCAAAAGTAAGTATAAGAGCTTGTTATTAAAAGAAATGCAAATGTTTTTTCTACATAGTATCAATGTGTGTACATGTGTGTGTGTATGAAAAAAGTGCACGTTAGCAGAAATGCCTCTTTCGCTTGTGTGTGTTTGCAGACAGACGGGCTTCCAGTCCAACCTGCATGTGGTACTGAAGCATCTAACTGGACCACACTGACATTTGCAGGTATGTTTACAAGGTGTTTAATGTGCTACAGCTGAGCAATTAATTAGGTATCTAGCCTGCATACTATTGTTAAAGAGGCTCTTTCCCCTGCTGAATGTTGGCTTTTGTGCTTGTTCGAAAAGCAAAAGTTCTGGATGAGACGTGTGCTGTTTGTAAGTTAGATATAAGAAGACTTGACAGGAAACATAATTGTGCGTTGTGGTTCAGTGTCTGTGGCTCTCGTACAATTAGAAGACTCAGTGTGACATATTCTCTGACACTGACATTGTTGATTTGATAGCTGAATTGCCATAAGTTTGCAATACTATTAAATTGAAACATCTTTCCTCATAGGAGAACACAGGAGATATGCAGACAGTGCACATTATTAAAAAAAAAGGAAAAAAGGTGCTTGGAATTGTTTCGTGGCAGCGTTTTGAACATCCACTGTACTGACATACACAGAGTCCAGGATTTAAAAATGACCATTTTCCAGAGAAAGTCTGCCTCTGCTATAACATCACTTTAACCTCATTAGAGCAGCTCCGCCTTAAGTCAACAGTTCGCTTATCTCAGTTTTTACCTTCAGCTTGATCTCTCATTTCACCTGCCGAAAGCATTGCACATCACCCAGTGCTGTATACTGAGCTCTTGTCATAAACTGGCTTTTGTAAGGCCAGACACCCAGACACTCTAGAGTCTGATGTCTGAATATGGGCTTACTTTTATATCCTTTTATACCCTTTGATATGGGTATGAGACTTCCACCAACCATGAGTTATGGAAAGCCAGGACTTAATTATGCCAGGGCTCTCTTTTCCCTGTCTCTTTCTCAGTCTGTGTGCGTGATGGCTAATTTATTTCTTTCACCTAGAAAAGCAGAGAGACTCTCTGTGGACATGAGGGAGGGCTGGTGTAAACAACTGTATGTGTGGAGAGACAAATACATCATTGGCTGTCAAAGCTGATAAGTAAGTCTCATCACATAAGCTTGCCCACACAGATGTTTGCTTGTAAGACAGTGAGGGAGAGAAAAAGAATATACTCCGAGTGGATAAAAGATGTTCAAGACCTCATTAGGGTAATTACACCAACACTGCCAGGGTCAGAGTGTCTGTGAATTCAACTCATAATGGACCACAGTCAGGTGGGTGACTAAAAGGTGGAAACACAGACGGAGCCCTTTTTTCATTTGTTATCTTTGTGGGACTAATCTCTTCTAAATGCATATCTGGTTATTTTTTAATGCTTGCTGAACAGATGTGTGTGGCCATACAAGCACCAGTGCAACGGTTTACAGCACTCTGTCCCATGGTCAGGCTGCTTTCTGATAAAATACAGACATGAAAATTGATGGAAAACATCATTCACAACACACTGTTACATTACCAACCATGCCTACACCCTTCAAGGCCCTACAACATTTTCTCTGGGGTGCTACATAAACACATTTTTGTGTAAAAATTAAGTTGTTTTGGTGATTCTCCATCAGAGATTTCTGTGTGTGCTTTATTGTCCTTTCAAACTTTAAAAAAATGTAATAAGTTCTATGCTTTTAAGCAGCATGTCTTGCATGATCATATACTAAGTAGTGCAAGCAATGATAAGAGAATGGTAAGATCTTCACTTAAATAAGAAGGTCTTTCCAATACGTTAACAATTATAAACTACTGTGTGCAAATTAAAAAAGAGAAACAAAGAAAAAAAAGCTGTATGTGTCAAAATGGACTGTCAGATGTTGGTAAACAAACCAAATGGGGTGTGAGTGCTAAACTTGACAATTTTAATGACTGCATGAGCAGCCCTCATCATATTGTCATTGGTTATGCAAATCTGCTTTGCTGTGTAGGCCAAAGATGCAATTTAATGTCAGGTACAACTAACAAACTAGTATATAACACATACATGTACATACTGTCATGCATTACAATAAATGCTTAAAAGGGGCCTCAGAGAGTCTGTCCAATCCTAAAATCTCTAGCAACCTCACATTATGCAGTAAACATCCTCCTCGAATACAGACTGGGACATAAGAGACACAAAGGTCAAAGTGTGTTCTTCTAACCTCCAATCAGTGGACTTGGCAGGGCCCATATTGACATCGCAAACACCTGGATTACGCTATCCGACCACTCTGTCAAACCCCCATGTCTGCTGTTTGACAGGCAATTACAGCCAATGGGCTCCAGCGCCTAACAGCTCCAGTGCAAGGTCATTGTCTGTCTGGATCTCCACCAGCAGATGAAGGAAATCTAAGTTCAGTGAGTTATCTCCTCAGCAACAGATGTATTTGTGTCAGACAGACAGTGCCATGTCCTTTGCCTGTGATGGATCGTTGTGTCAGAGTGTGTCAGTGGTTGCTCTGGTGACATCTTTGTGATTACTTGATAATGAATAACATCCATAATAAGGGTCAAGCAATTTAAAGAAATGGCCATGCTGAGAAAATGATTATTTTCCTATGAAGCTTGAACATATATGAGCTTGTCTAATAGTTAGTGTTTCTGCACACACATTTAGTGTTTATTTCATTTATTTTATATGCTAAAATTAGGGCAAGAATGACATATTAAAGACAAATTTTGCAATATTAGTCAAGACAGTTTAGGAAAATGTCATTTGTGCATTTCATTTAACTAGAAAAAAATGATCAAAACAAGGAGCAGGTGAAAAGCTCTACAACATTTCATTTATAATGGTGAGTTGTGGAACATTTTACCTGCATTGAATTTTGTAGCTCCTTAGATTTGGATATTGCACTTATTTAAATCCATCAATTGCTCATAAAGCACTAAAAGTACTTTATATTTTGAAATTCATTTTAAGTTAATACAAATTTTAATTTGTACTTGAATGTTCATAAAAATTCTCTGAGATACACAGAGTTAGTAAAAACACTATAGAAATACTGTAATTGTAAAGCTATCAGATTTAAAAAGTTCATCAGTAGGTCTTACACATGTTCCTTAGGTCTAATTTATCAAATGTCTTTTGGAATCAGGGGGCTTATTGATCTCGGTGAGCCTTTGTTTCTTGACAAATCTGTGTGTCAAAATTTAGTCACAGAAGCTGCACTCCAACAGATGGCAAATGTCCAGATGTTCTGTTCCAGCTGAAACCTTTTTTTGGAAATCTTTTTAATGTGTTTTACTGAGGTTACAAAATGTCCATTTTAAGAGCATGTGTCAATACTCTAATACATTGTTTAAATGAAACCATTAAAGAGGAAATTACTGCCCTTGAAATGAAACCTCATTCAGATCCCACTGGTGTGATATATTTGCAAGTGAAGGACACTGTGACCACAGATACTGGACATAATGGACAGTGGCACAAAAAAGATAAACAGCAGCAACATTACTGCAGAGATGGTAATGGTTTGACTTGCTCAAGCTCAAAGGACAATGGTGTCAAAACCAGGAAACTGTATGTGTGTGACATTGGCATTATAACAACTAGAGAAATTTATGACAGGAAAAGGCAAATGAAGATGTTGAAAAAAATAAATAAAGAGAGAAGAGTGAACAAAAAACATGGACAAGAATCAAGATAAAATGCACAGTAGCATCCAGTGTCCCTCTCTGAGTATCTGTATTAAGCTTCTTAGTATTGCCTATAAGCTAATTCAGATCAGTTTATCTCAGATTCACTATTTTATGTAAACGAAGACCAGAACTCTCATAGGTTCCTTGCTGTAGAATTAGTTAGCCCATTGTTAAGGCAATGAAGTGACAAATTCTGACTGCTGATAATAATAGCTTTACCATCAGAAAAACTTTGGACTCAAAGTCATCTAAGTAAAAGTTATATCATCGCTACTTACAATGACTTTACTAAAAAAAAGAAAGAAAGAGCCAAATGTTTCAGGATTTAACTAAAAAGACAGCCAAAGTGGGAAGCTTTTGCCCTGCAACAGCAATTGATACTTTAATGCTGTGAAGTAAAAAAGTCCATAAATTTTCATCTAATGAGCATAGCTCCACTCAAAGCAGAGGTCATAAATGACACATCTGATCCTTGAACAGTCCAAAGAAGTGAAACTGACTATAGTCTTTTTTACTAAAGAAAAGAAACTGCCAGATATCAG
The DNA here is from genome assembly GCA_029814665.1 of Acanthurus lineatus. Classification (NCBI taxonomy): domain Eukaryota; kingdom Metazoa; phylum Chordata; class Actinopteri; order Acanthuriformes; family Acanthuridae; genus Acanthurus; species Acanthurus lineatus. Next base: position 1,766,011 of record JAPZDV010000004.1, on the reverse strand, counting down.
ACTCATCCAGAGGAGTTTCCAGACGACAAACAGGTTTTGAGAGTCTGCCTCCCATTACTGATAATGTCCTTGGTACCGACATATTTTACTGTGTTAGTATTACCATCCTGATAATGACCTGATGGTGTTATCCCTGCTTTCACCTTCTGTTCAACCCAGTAAAATCTAATTTAGCCTCTATGACTATACATTTCATAGTACATCTAGAAAATTACCAATGCAAATGCCATCATAAACATGGATGATACATATTCCATGACTTTTCCATGGCTTTTTCCCTTGCACTATAACACACTGAGCCATTATATTATTTTCAGGTCCCTGCTGAAATCAAATTTAAATTTTGAGTTGGATCAGATTAGGATGATTATAGTTGCTGCAAGAACTAAAGACTAAGTTTATAAAGTTTAAGCAAACAAAGATTTTATTACAGATAGATAGATAGATAGATAGATAGATAGATAGATAGATAGATAGATAGATAGATAGATAGACAGACAGACAGACA
>JAPZDV010000004.1:1745470-1765403 GCA_029814665.1 Acanthurus lineatus | reverse complement strand
GCTGCTGCTGGAACCACAATTTCCCTGAGGAACTCTCCAAAGGGATCAATAAAGTTCTATCTAATCTAATCTAATCTCATCTAAATTTCTTATAGACTATCTTTGTGTTAACAGGATCATTTTGCTCTAAGTACTTAAGACACCTATTTGGTTGTTATGGTCAGTCTAATATCAAATTTGTCATCAGCCAAGAAATAATACATTATGTGCTTTGAGAGGATTTTTTTAGAACATGCACTGATCCACTTTTTGCAACAAGCAATAGGACTCCTGTTGTCATGTGACACGGAAAAGGTTATGGTTGTCATGGAAACAAGCTCTTCATCAAACAGCGTCCGGGCCTCCATCTGCAGCAGGACACGGCTGGAGAAACCGAGGGGAAATTTGGCTTTATAACATCTCTGGTAAGTACGTGCCATTCACAGTTTATCAGTTTAGAACGGAGGGTAACACAGTACCATTTGTGAAAGAAAAAAAGCCAACATGTATGGAAATATACGCAGGAACGTTGATTGTGGGGTCTACCTGTCGCCACCACTGTCGTATAAAGCTAAGCAAAACGCTCAGATGCGTTCAAGACTTTCAAACTAAAACCATTATTTTTGCCTAAAATGTAAGCCAGCTAAACGTGGGTGTGTTTTTTGGTAGGTGGTAGCAAATAAAAAAAAACACACTCGGAACGTAAAAAAAAATCAATGGGTCTAGTCTGTCCACTAAAATCGTAAATAAAAATGTAATGTAAAGAGTGAAAACAGGCTGGAGTATGGATGTGAGTTCTTTAAGAGTCATTTCGTTTTAAAGGGAAAAATCATCCTATTTCCGACCTTTTCACATTTAAACTTTACGGTTAAGACGACATACGATGCATGTTCTTAAGATAAAATGGCCTGAAAACTCAAGGTCATAATTTCACTCTCAGTCTACGGCAATCGTGGGCTTAAAATTGTTAGATTTTCTATACATAAATGGCTTTATATGTGTTGTCACTAATGACCAACACCAACCATTTTTGTTTATGTTTTGCATACATTTCACTTAGGCCTACTCTATGTCTATAGATTTTGGTATTTAGTCTGAAATAGATAATTCACCTTCTCCGGTAGGTTGTCATGCAGGATAACAGGAATAAGATGATGCCTTTCCCACCACCCATCAGCAGAGACAGGGTCATCTGGGAATTTCCAAAGGTACATCCTGTTTAATTTTGCCCCACTCCAGGAAAACCCCTTTTACAGTGGTTAAAAGGTAGAAGTCAGCCCTAGGCTAGAGGATGTTAAATGAATTAAAAAACATGTGACTTCTGCCTACTTTCTCAGTTAGTTAAATCAATGCAGACCATAGCACTGTGGGTAATTATGGGCTGTTGCATTCAGCTAGCTGGTCTAAGCCTTGGACAACATGTCCAGCCTTCTGAATCTTCTCCAAGTAACACAGTGAGGCACTTTTATGGTTTTTGATGTTTAATAATTTGGCTTCTAGTGGTGCCTGACCTCAGAAATATGTGAAGTAGTTGATTATAAAATTATGGATTTGAGTTTAGCTTCTTATTTATCATCAACTTATTAGCATGCTAAAGTTAGAATGGAGCACTGTCGTGACTACTTACAGTATGAAAGAGAGTGTAGCATGGCTATTGACTTAGTCTTATAATAACAGGTTTTCACCAGGTGTGTTCAGAATAAATGTCAGTATCTTTTGCCCTTGTTCTTTTCAGTGCTACACACCCGAGGCTTCACTACAGTTGAAGAAAGACTGGGACATTCAAGCCAAAGCAGCTTGTAAAGACAGAGCCACCCAGCATCAGCCGTGAGTTTCCCACTTTTGGGTCAATACATCATTCTTAGCTTTGCTTGAAGACCACATTAAACATTCACGTCACTGAAGTAAAACCTGCTCTTTTTCTTATAGATGGGACCGACAGAAAATGTCAAAAGTGGTGGTTGTTGGAGACCTTAATGTCGGAAAGACCTGCCTCATTAATAGGTACCTAAACAACAAGAAGCTAATTGAGATGCTACTTACAGTATATAACTTAGATCTCAATATTAAAATCAGATACGTTTTATTGTCTGCATGTAGCTGCACATGCAAGAGAGTGAACAAGTTGAATCAGTGGTTCCCAACCTTTAAAGCTTATGATCCCTGATGAACCTGTCAAACCTTGTGAACCTTCACAGGTTGCATATTTCTGTAAGTGGTGGCCAGTTTAACTAATTAGTCATTTTCATTCTCAGAAAAAAGTTGTAAATATCTGACTAAACTTGCAAAGCAGAGATGTTTTTTTTGCTTTGCATTCCTGCCAGTTGTTTGCCAAACAATCAGATTTATGTTGTGATTTGTTTTGAGGGTCTGGACCCCAAGGCTGGAAACATAAAATATGTCATGATATACAATTATACAGGTGAAAAAATCATAGTGAAACTGCATGTAAGAAGCTTTTATAAAGAAATCTAGAAAATTTGTCTTACCAAAACTGTATATATAGTTGTCTTTTCGAACTGACTATTTGTACCTTTAAAAAAATAAGAAATTTATTTAAAAGAGGAAACAAAACAATCAACATCTAGACTGAGATGGATATAGTGAATGTGAGTTCTGTACCCACACAAAAGAAAACAAAAACTTTACTTGTTTATGCTCTTTTCAGGTTTTGTAAAGATGTATTTGAAAGAGACTACAAGGCCACCATAGGCGTTGACTTTGAGATCGAGAGATTTGAGATAAATGGGGCACCTTTCTCACTTCAGATGTGAGTGGTATGATTTTAAATGAGTTGCTTGGCATACATGAAGCTGTATAGTAGCATTTTTTCACTTTTCATGCTAACTTTTTTTAATAGCTGGGATACTGCTGGGCAGGAAAAATTCAAGTGCATTGCCTCTGCATACTACAGAGGTGCTCAGGGTAAGAAGTTTTTGCAACAACTAAGATTTAATAAAAAAAGTTATCTGTCTGATGCTAAGGGAGAATGTTTTACATTTGAGTTTGTGTAAACTAAAAATGCTGAAACTTCAAGTTTATTTTCCAGTCATCATCACCGTCTTTGACATGGCAGACATTAAGTCTCTGGATCATACACGGTAAGTCTAATTATAACATTATAATATCTTTCAGCTTTTTCTGCGTGGTTAGAGAGTCTACAGTAGTTTAAGTATTCTGAAATGAATTACAACACGTTTCACTGTAAGATTATATAAGAACCTTTTTTTTTTAGCCAGTGGTTGGAAGAAGCCATGAGAGAAAATCAGCCTGACTCCTGTTTCATCTTCTTGGTAGGCACTAAGAGTGACCTGTTGGTAAGTAGATTCTATATATATATTATATTTTGCCGATTTTCACATGCACAATATTCTTAGAGTACCCAGCTCATCTGTTCTTTAGCCCTTAGAAGAAAGACGGAGGACAGAAAAAGATACCATCAGGATTGCATCAGAAATGCATGCAGAGTTCTGGGTTGTTTCAGCTAAAACAGGTAAAGCCAACAGCTCACACTTGTCAGTGCTATATGGCACACGCTATATGACAACATAAACACACTGATCTAAAGCTATGCAGGAAGCCACCATAGAAAACTTTTTTTTCTTATATTCAGGGGAGAACGTGCAGGAATTTTTCTTCAGGGTTGCAGCCTTGGCCTTTGAGAAGTGCATTCTAAACGACATGGAGAATGGCGTCCCTGCTAGCATAGGATCTGGAGATAGTATCAGTGAGTAAATACTTCTAACAAGCAGCAATGTTGATAATGGAAGCCTTAAGCAATATATAGAAATCGATTGTCTTGACAGAATCAGATCATGCCAACCTGGAGGGAGCTGCACCCCAAGACATGAAGAGAAGCTGCTGCTGACGAAAACTGTCCAACTGAACTGTTAGGGAAAGCAGAACCACACTCAAGCTCCACTCTAAACTTCAGCAGCGAAAATAAAAGTGACTGACCATGTTCCTCTGAAATGTGCCTTAGGACATTTTCCATAGGGTTTTTTTAAGTCATTCAAACTGCCATGTTTTCTGATGTTTGCCAGTATGTTTTTTAAGCCAGTTGTTGGTGGATTAAAGCTACTAATAATGGATTGTTATACTGATAGGAAATCTCATGAATTTTGCTATTTTTATGTACTGTAATTCTGAAAAGTTGCTTGTTGTCATATTCTTGTTTCCCAAGTAGAACTCACACAAGCACTTAGACAGGAAATCAAGATAAATTACCATACTATAGGTACAGTATAATGTTAGAGAAATCTTTTTAATTGCTATAAGTTCAGTGTATCTTCTCGTGTACTGGCCAATTCTGCAGTATCCAACAATACAAGTTCCATGATAGCCATCATTTCATAGGTGGACAGGTGGACCAAAACCTTTTGAGACAGGCAAATGTTACCCCTGGTGAGACCCTTGTATGATCTTAGATTTTCTTTGCTTCTTTAAGAGTGTTTCTTTCTTCATACAGTATTAATGTGGAATTTGTTTCACCAATTATCATAATTTGAATAAAGACCATAATGGTGGAAGTTCATATTGTTGGAATTTTAAGGGCAAAGAAAGCAAATGTTTATGTCTACTTCTAAATAATAACATGTAAGAACCTATTAACATGTATAACTGTCACAATATTACAGAGTAATTTCCTAAAAGTAATATCTTTACTTAGTGGAGCAATAGGTGATGATTGCAGCTGTGCATTTATGGAACCAGTATTGTTATTAAAGCCTGTTGTTATCTGATAAAATGGTTTATCATTTGTCTGAACTGTAATTTTGTGATAATATGCAAAATTATGGGATATAATAATGCAACATTTTACAACCAAAATGCCTAATTTATCCTGTAATTGTGAAAACATTTATAACCTACTACAAAACTCTGAAAGTGCACAGGGGGTTGCTCTTTACCTGATGTGGTGGTGCAGATGTCTAAGCAAGGAATAATTCAGTACAAAATTGCATCACATCACAGTGGTATGCTGTTGTTCTTGCTTTCAACCAGAGTATAACCAAGATTTCTTTAGTTTGTAGATATAAATTCCTGGGTTGTACAGAAATAGGCATGCGCTTTTAGCAAAAGCGAAGGTACAGATGAGCGGAGTTAACACTCTTACTTCGCTAATACTCTCTGAACCACCATGAACGAATCACATCACATTTCCATGTTTTGGAGGAAGTACAACCAGTGCGAGCCAGTTAACCAGCAAACTGCAGTCTCAGGCGTTAAAAGAGAGGTTCTAACGTATTGTTAAGACATGGATATATGTTTAAATTGCAAATAGATATCCTACCATCTGGGATAGGGTTAGTTAACTTAGTTCCATAGCTGTGGGGTTAAGTTGTTAGGGGTAGTTGTTTTAAATTAGCCACATGCTAGGCTAGCATATGTCAACATCCCAAGGCAGTTTGAGCTGCAAGAATCTTTAGCTGTGGAGGAGTGACTGCTCAGGTACTGCACTTCATATAATCGATATACCAAAATGTTTTATTGAATATCTAAGGGCAATAATTTTAGTGATAAATACACATGTCGGGCTGTTTTTTAAAGTCTCATCGTTTACGGTTCATAACTAACATTGCTCCTCTCTGGCTCTAGTTTGCAGTTCATCATGGTCAACGGGAAACTTAAATTAATCAGTTTTAGCAACTTTATTTTATTAAAAAAACAATTTCTGACTCGTATGCGTAGCTCATCAACTCTTAGCATCACCTACACCACTGAGTAGAAGACTTTTAGAAAAATATCTGAAAATTATCAAGTTATATCGCGGGATGGCAGTGTTTCATGGCAGTGTAATGTAGTCTTAGGATGGCGTAATAAAAAACAACAAATGCATCGCAAGAACTGTGTTTTGGATGCATTCAATTTTAGAAACTACAGATTACCTTATGATTTCATTCCCCAGCTGGTTCATCATGAAGACCAACAAGTCATATAAGCTTCTGCTGCATAAGAAGGGTTTTGGAGGAAGCGGTAAGCAAGAAGTTGCAGTTGGAGAAGCCCAAATTAGTGGGGGTTTTTGTTTGTTTGTTTTTTAAAATGTGCTTTATGTTAGTTTGCTAATCAACTTCTCCTTTGAGCAGATGATGAGTTGGTTGTCAACCCAAAAGTTTTCCCTCAAGTCAGCCTAAGGGATATAATCGAGATTGCACACCCCACAGATGAATACAGGTGAGCTTGCATAATGTGAAATTAACAGGGTTTTTGTTGTTGTTGTTGTTGTTGTTGTTGTTGTTGTTGTACTGTTTTACAGATGATTTTTGTTTGCTTATTGTTCTAATACTGAGACTAAAATTACAAATCTGGCATTGTCTCTCTTGAAATTTCCAGTCCTCTCCTGCTGCAAGTGAAAAGCCTTAAAGAAGACCTTCAGAAAGGTAAAACATTATAATCCAGCATCATATGTAGGAGCTTGTCTGTTTGGTTAGGTTTAAATTTACATAACTATGAATGATCTCGACTAAGTGTTTTTTTATTTTAACATCTTGATAAGCAGTAATGTTTTTAATGAACAAGATCCTGGTTATAAATGTGAGGATTTTCTGCCTGTTTTGTCACTCAATATGCTTAACTGAGTATCTGCAAGTTTGAAAGCAATCTGGAGGCATCATATTGGACTTGGATAAATTGTATTTGGATTTTTTCATTCTTACATTATTTATTGACTAATATGGATACATTTTTTTGGACATAGTAACTGAATCAATAAATCAGAAAAATAATTGTTAGTTGTACCCCTAGAGATCACTCAGCTGGTCGACATTGTAAGAGGTGTACCAAGATCAAATGCAAGCCACACACAGCAGCACTGCAACGCATCCTTATTTTGTGATGCTTATGTTGCTATGTGGTTCGTGGCACTGGGTTTAGATTCAGCTCTGTGGTCATTTTTAAGGCCCTCATGTATTTTTGCCCATTTCCTGTAATATGTATTTTCCAAACATATAAAGGGGAAAATATGGTTTGAATTTGAAATATATCTCTATTCTCCACTCATGATGGATATTTTGTTCTTGCCCAGAGACCATCAGTGTGGACCAGACTGTAGCACAGGCCTTCAAACTGCGTGCCTACCAGGATGTCATTGTTAACATTGTCGACCCAAAGGTATATTCACTGTGACTCCTCTACTTCTCAGTTACTGACAGTTTGATGTTGAAATATTTTTTTGTCTGTCTTTTGAGTTGAACAGGATATCTTGTTTTTTGTCCTGGCAGGATGTAACACTAGACCTGGTAGAGCTGACGTTCAAGGATCAGTACATTGGCCGAGGAGACATGTGGAGACTAAAGAAGAGTCTGGTGAGGAATGTGAACGTTAATGTGTCTTGTCATGATCTGTAGAAAAGCATTTATCTGAGTGTTTCACTGTTACAATCTGTATTTCAGGTGAGCACATGTGCTTATGTGACGCAGAAAGTGGAGTTTGCAGGAATCAGGTACAAAGCATGCAGTTTAATCTCTACACTTGTTTGCATAAATGCTTTTAGACTTTGCTAAATTTGGAATGTACACTTCTCTATGACTTGGTAACCTTGAAAGCAGCCAACATACAATATGTATAAAGTTTGAAAAAAATGGAATGGGGCCAGTAACAATGTCGGATCTTTAAAGCAGAGAATAGGTATTTACATGGATAGAGGCTAAAGGAGTCACTTTATTTTTTATTCTTAACTGTCTTTTGTCTTGTTTCTTTTTTTACACTGGTGATAACTCCTGAAAAAACTGCAAGCCATACATATTTTCATTCACTCATCATTTTTTGGTCCTTCAGAGCCCAGGCCAGTGAACTGTGGGTAAAGGGGGAGAAAGTGACCTGTGGGTACATCAGTGAAGACACCAGGGTAAGAGCATGTTGAAGAGCAGATGCAGACATGCAGATAACACGGACACATGCTCACGCTAGTGTTTACTTATGTTAGTTATTAATTTTACTGAAATGTTTTGTGACCCTGTGACACAGGTGGTGTTCAGATCCACTTCTGCAATGGTGTATATCTTTATCCAGATGAGCTGTGAGATGTGGGACTTTGACATATATGGTTAGCTGGACTTCTTTTATTTGTTATTCACACCTTATAAGCTGGTTTTATTTGTTTATTTTTGATGATATAATAGTTCTCATCTTAATGTGTGCATGTTGTATTTAAATGTTTTGCTCTCAGGTGATCTCTACTTTGAGAAGGCTGTAAATGGCTTCTTGTCTGACCTTTTCGCCAAGTGGAAGGTTTGTGCCTTGTTTTGTCTACCTGTGTTGTAGCTGCTACACAAAACAGTGTTTTAATGGTTAATGTTAAAACAGGAGAAGAACTGCAGTCATGAGGTGACAGTTGTACTTTTCTCGCGTACATTCTACAACGCCAAAAGTATGGGTGAGTCCATTTCCTTTGTCACAGGGAGTAATAATGAATATAAATACATTTATCATCAATACAGCCATTGTTTTCCTCAGATGAATTTCCTGAGATTCTGAGAGGGTCCATCCGACAGGATCATGAGGGACGTTTCTATGAAGACTTTTACAGGTATTTGTGGTATTTGTACCAAGCTTTTATTATCTACTTTATATAAAGTTCACCTGAATTACAGGGTTTTTTTGATTGTTTTTATTTGTTTTTGATCAGAGTTGTGGCTCAGAATGAGAGACGGGATGAGTGGACGTCATTACTGGTCACCATCAAGAAGCTCTTCATTCAGTATCCTGTCCTGGTGCGGCTGAAAGAAGCAGGTAGTAAATGAGTTGGGCTTTGTAAATGGATCATTGGGTCAGGTGTCTTTTGCAACCATCATCTTTCATTTATTTACTTTCATATTAGATGGTTTTCCTGTCGGTTATAATTCCACCGCTGCCCAAGGAAACTACCTAGAAGCCATTAACCTCTCCTTCAATGGTGAGTAGTCTCATGACAATATACAGCAAGTTTACTATGGTACCTTGTCAAGTAAAAACCAGTCAACATTATTTTCACATGTAGGACATGTTTCCATTTGTGAGACTGTCAACAAGTGACTTTATAACTACGTCTTAAGTCATGTTGCTGATCAGACTGTAGCTCATAAGCTCAGTGAAATTCTTTTTTAATTTAACTTTTTTTGTTTGACTCTTTTACGCTTATTCATCTGTTTGAATGGGTAGAGACTCACATCTGGAAGAGGTTATCATTGTGGGTTCTGTGGTCAAATGTATGTCACATGACCAAAAGAATATATACATAACTATGCAAGTTTCCTATCAGGTACTGCAAGACTGAGCCTCAGACCTATTGCTTCCATTTGTCAGTGAATGTGTTCCTTTATGTCCAAGTAATGAGCCCTCAGGACTGCACACTGAAAGGAGAGAAATAAATTCCTGTATGCTTGTACTCATGTTCAGTGCAAAGATGTATTCAAAGTTAATATGATGTTTGTCTGAGGCCCCATTAGTCTGTGTTTGACAAATCAAATCTATTCAGGACAAAATTCCCTCCTTATATTTGCAAGATATCTGCTTCTGAAATGTAAACCTGTTCTTCAGTACCAAAAGTCAGTAATTGTAAAGTGAGTGTCTTTCACTGATTGAAAACTAGAAAAGACAAGAAGGAAAAACTGACGATTGCCATGTCTTGCACAGTGTTTGACAAGCACTACATCAACCGCAACTTTGACCGCACGGGCCAGATGTCAGTGGTCATCACGCCCGGGGTGGGAGTGTTTGAAGTGGACCGAATGTTGATGATTCTCACCAAACAGCGTATGATTGACAATGGTGAGTGTGGTAACACAAGCACACTTCAAAAACACCGCACAGATCCAGTTGATTGAACAAATCAACCTGTTTACAAAGAATCAAAGGTTCCTTATTAATACTAATATACATCTTTTTGCCTTCAGGTATCGGGGTAGACTTGGTGTGTATGGGCGAGCAGCCGCTGCATGCAGTACCATTATTCAAGGTAACACATATAAAGTCAGTCTCCAAAGGTTCATCAGGCCATTTACCTGTTAGTTACTGATGATCATTCTCTCTGTAGCTGCACAACAGGGTGACACCAGGGGACTCTCGTGTGGGTGACGACTATAATCTTCCTCACTGGATCAACCACAGGCAGGATAAAACATAATGAGAACAAAGACCAATCAAATTCTATGCAAAAGTGCAATCAATTAATCTGTATCTTGCTTGCTTCTTTTTCCTTCACATGCGCAGCTTTTACACTTCTAAGAGTCAGAACTCTTGCAGTTCCTTCACCCCTCGAATCAAACTGGCTGGTCACAAGGTACATATCCTTAACATATTTTTTGACGCTAATAAAAATACAAATATTCAACTGAGTTTTTGTATGTTTTAACATCTCATCCTAATTACCACTTTCTAGCTTCATGCTGAGAAATTCAAAAGCAGCAAGGATCACAGTAAGTTGTGTTTTATAGCTCTCTAAGCACTTTTTGATTTCTCGTGACATTAACTAGATAATGACTTTATTTTTGGGGGGTTATTTTTGCGAGGAATAGCTGCATTGGGCAGCCCACCTGTCTGTTGTCTCGCCATCTTGGTTCAGACTGTTATGTCTCAGCACTCTCTGGATTGATTTAGTTAAATGTTGTACATGCATTCATGATGGCCATTTTTTGATTTATACCTACTCTGGTGATCCCCTGACTTTTCCTCTGTCACTATCACAAAGTTGACATCTGTGGTTTTGAGTGAAATATCTTAATAATTACTGGATGAATTGTCATTAGATTTTGGTCTAACATTCATGTTCCCCTTTGCGAGAACCATAGTACTCTTTCAGCTTTGATGTTCCTTTTCCAAGTTAAATTTTATTTTCACAATACTTTGGTTTAAATCCAAATAAAACAAATAATTTTCACATCAGCTTCAGCTGTCTTATCAGTTTAGTGCTTCTTAACAAATTTAAGCATGTTAAGATGCTGAACCAAGATGGTGATCATAGTAAAAGTTCCATCTGCTTAGCAAAAGCATGTTTGCGTTGTCATCGTAACTATGTTTGCATCATAGATTTGGGTTAATTTACTGAAGTTCGCATTTAGCTGAAAGCACCACTGTGCAGCCTGACAGCATGGCTGTAGACTCATAGTCTTGTGAGTTTCTTAAAGCATGAAGTGAATTATTTTTCTTGTTTTTTCAACCACAACCTCGTCCAGCCCTCTGTGCTCCAAAGGACTCAGAAAACAGCCTGCCTATACAGGTGGACTACGATGCTTACGATGCTCAGGTATTCAGACTACCTGGTCCTTCACGAATTCAGAGGAGCACCAACTTCAGGTATAGGACCACTTGCACAACACTGAAATATACAACAATAAATGCAGAATTCTTTGCTTAAGTGAGCCTTTGGGATCTCATGGCCCATTGAAAAGCAGTGAGTGTGTGTCTTTCAGGATGGGTCGAGAAAAGGATACAAGTGGGAGGAAGAGCTGGGGGTCAGCAGACATCGGCGCAGGCATCGGTGCATCCCCTCCTTTTCGCTCTGGAGGTCCTGAGGAACAGCGTAGCCTGGCCTCAGATGACAGTCTGGGCCCTGTGTCCAACATGCTGCTTATACCCCGTATACCTCCTGCCCAGTATGAAGTCAGCAGCTCCCTGGGATACACCAGCACCAGAGGTGACTCCTCCAGAGCTGAAGGGATGTGATGAAGTGTGCTCCATCTCTTTTCTTTCTCCATCTCATTGTTGTCTTGTTTTGTTCTTTTGTTGTTCAGAATTGTTCGAGAAGATGATGGACTCTCAGCGGGACTCCAGTGCCCCTGGAAGATTCACAGTGGGAAGTGCTGAATCCACCCTGCATGTCCGTCCAGGAGGTTACACCCCTCAGAGAGCACTAATAAATCCCTTCACCCCATCCAGGATGCCTATGAAGCTCACATCCAACCGGCGGCGCTGGATGCACACCTTTCCTGTCGGTGAGAGACACACAGTTAACAATTTTTTTACCCAGTTAACACGTGAGTTGGTAACACTGTATGTATGAACATTTTGGATAATGAAGTTTGAGGTATTGTTGATGCCCATCAACATTTGCCATGAATAATGTTATTGATTGATCTAATTTGCATATATGATATCATTTTCTCTTGTGCCACCATCAGTCCAAACTTACGCCATAAGAAATATGAAAAGCTAAGTGGGAGATTGCATTCATAGGATAACTTCATAAGATCAAATCTGGACCCACACATAGTGTTGTGTGATGGCCAGCTGCTTTGTACAGAGGTCCAAATCCGAGACTACATTTATCCACACTACAGACTGCATTTGCCACTGTTTTTCTTCAGGTCCTTCTGGAGAGGCAATCCAGATCCATCATCAGACCAGACAAAACATGGCCGAACTCCAAGGCAGCCAACAGAGAGATCCTGCCCACACCTCAGCTGAGCTGCTGGAGCTGGCCTATCATGAGGCCACTGGAAGGTTGGAAACACCTAAAAAAAAGATAATTCCTCTTTAAGCAATGTTAGCTTGAAGCACAGACATTGATTTTTATTCATGTTATTTTTCTTTGTATTAAAGACGGACAACCTCAAGGCAAACAGGAGAGAATGGTCTTTACATTGGTGGAGGGATGGAGGAGTTGACTGGAAGTCCAGGGAGCAACAACAGTGGTGATATGATCACTCAAAGACACTGTCCTGAAACACACTCAGTATTTTAACCATGCTGTGATATGTGATGTGTCATAGGAGAAACTGAGTAATAATACATATTATACAATTATCATAATAGTAATCTTCTAACAAGACAGCTGGTAATATTCTGCATGCAAAACCCATGTCACATTACTCCTTTGTTGCCCAAATCTGGGAGGAACATCCAGACATCTAAAATAGTTTAAATATTGACTCAGTTTACATTCATTGTCCCCAAATATTCACTTGGGCAACAAGTCTTTCTTAATCTGCTGCTGAAAGATTCGAAATGCATGATTTTGATGTTGGGCTTTTTTTAATACTTCTTTTTGACAATGCATGCATGGACTAACAGGCTGACTGAGAAAGTCAAAAAATTTCTTTTTTATAACTTTGATGTCTGTGCAGGAACTCTAGTCAACCGTGGCTCCTCATTTGAAGACTTTTCCCTCGGTGGCGCTGACCCAAGTGAGTCCATCTTACTCTAATGAAAACAGAAACATGCGTCGTCGCCAATCTTGTCATGTAGCCTTACCCCAGGATAGGATAGATACTGTCAATCAGCAAGATGATTATGGAAATAAACCTTCAGAGGCATCTTTAACCTGTGAGGGCTTATTGAACTTTGGCAAGCAGGTTTCTCCAGTGGGCTTCTGTCTCCAGGGGTTGCAGGAATAAACGGATCTTACAGGTCATGTGGTTTGGGGTTACCCTCTCCTCCTCCTCCTCCTCTTTCTCTTCCTCCTCCTCCTCTGTCCCCTCTTTCTCTGTCTACATCTAGTTTATCTCTTCCTCTGGGCTTCTTCTTGATCTTATTTCTAACCAAAATGTTCTCAGGTCTCAAAATCTTTTAAATTAATTAGCCATCCCATAAATTTCCTACACAATGACCTGTTTGCACTGAACAAGCCTTGTATGCACAGCTTATTCTTGCATGGCGGTGCACATAGCACATTTCTCTTTGTTGATTGTAGATTGGTGCTTTTGTCAGGCAAATCTGTCTTTCACACAATATTCAAAATGAGAGGTTGCTCACCATCTGTATGTTTGCATGATGTAATTTTCCTGCTTAAATTCACTTAGTCACTTCACAGTTCACACCCTTGCTGAGCTAAGGACACACTTTTCACTTGCTTGTGAGTGATGCTGATCACAGACTGACTGTCACCGGGCCACAATCTGCATGTCTGATCACTGCTCAACTACCACAGGCCCCTCAGGAATCACCAACAGGGGCGATGAGGCCAGTAAAAGTAACACTTTCCTTGTTTTTTCTTCCCCTCTCTTCTACCTTCTTTTTGTTTTGTGTGTTTGTAACTCTTTCTTTACATCTTCCTCCTGCTTCTCTCTCTCAATCGTATCTTTCTTTTCTAATCATCCCACTGTACCTCTTTTTTTCTATTTATATCCATCTCCACCTTCCCACACACACGTACCACTATGGTACATACTTTGCTCTGGGGATTGTTTGTTTGTGTGTATGTGTGGTGTGGGTGCTCCTGAAGCCCTGCTGCTGTCTGCACCCCCGACAGTGCCCAGCTTCTGCTGCACAGTGGGGGTCGACTGGAAATCTCTGACCACGCCGGCTTGTCTGCCCCTCACCACCGACTACTTCCCCGACCGTCAGACACTGCAGAACGACTACACAGAAGGCTGCTATGACCTGCTGCCGCACAGTGACCTGGAGAGGTAGGACGCATCTCGTCTTCAGTGAAAAAAAATCTTTCATTTTTATAACTTCTAGCATTAGAACTTAAACATTGTGCATTTAAAGTTCTTCAAAAATGATGCTTGGATTAAGCATCGAAAAATCAGTGAGGCATAGTACTGTTTGTGGTACAGATGCAAATAAAGCATTTAGCTTTTGTAGATTATCAGGTCTTTAACAAAGGAACTAAACGTGACTTTAGGTTATGTTAACTTTGTAATAATAGAGAGGTCAAACAAACATTTGTAATTCAGTTTTTTGGGATTGTGAAAGCACATTAAGTGATTCCATATGACACTTACATGTTATTTTTATTTTGTATTAGTATTATTGCCCCTATCTTTAAAGACTAAACCCAAACTCTTATGGAAACTATTAAGGAGTAAAATTAATGTGTTTTTTGGATTGCAGTATAGATTAAAGTCTGAATTAAATCTTGTATATTTATACAGACACTGTGACTAAATTTTTTTCTTGATTTCTACAGATCACATATCATAACATCATGTCAATTCAAGCAAACTCCATAATTAGGCAAACCAAAGATTTAGACTTCGTATTCATCTGATTTCATTCTTCTGACTGTTTCTCAGGAGGGAAGATGAAGCCCCAGCAATGAGTGCATGTCAAGTGTTTGAGGAGTTTATCTGTCAGAGGCTGATGCAAGGCTATCAAATTATTGTGCAAACCAATAACAGGAAACCACAACCCTCTGTGGCTACACCACTCGGCAGCAGCCCTCTTTACTCCAGAGGTAAGTTCATACTTTTTATCAGCATATTTGTCTTTTGCACATATTTGTTTTAAATCCTTGATATTTTTGAATGTCCACTTTGTACCTCTAAGTGTAATAATTCATCATTTTTAAGGAGGTTTGATGAGTTTATGATTACTAACTTTGACTTAATTTCTTGTTGTACCCACTGATTTTTTAACTGCTTTTATGTTAGTCATTCTCCTTGAAGCCTCTCAGCAGCTCCATAAAGTTGTTGTATTTCAAATATGGGGTTAGTTATTTGCATGTTTGAAGTAAATTTAGCTTGATATTTGATATTCATTGTATTACAGCTGTTTCACCTTTACAGACAAACCAATTATACAAACAACCTAAACATTAATTTATAATTTGCAGAGAAACCACAGTTTACACTCTTTTAAAAAAATGTCTGTAAGTCCTTTTAAGGAAATTTTGATAAACATCAACAGACTCTTAGTGAGTGTGAGTGTCCTCTTGCTTGCTGTGTTTTCAGGTCTGGTGTCTCTGCGTCGAGCAGAGGAGGAGGAGACTGTTTATTGGCTCAGCATGGGCCGGACCTTCCATAAAGTTTGCCTTAAAGACAAGATTATCACTGTTACTCGCTACCTGCCCAAGTGAGTGTGACTGGCCTCAGAGTGTCACTTCCAATAGGAAAACACAACCCTCCAAAAGGATCTATCAATTTCAAATGTCAAACGGTATTACAGCAAAAACTATAAAGTCCTCTTGTATAAAGCTATTGAGAGGATTTAAAGGATGATGTTTACAGGCTGACTGATAGATCTCAGGTGCTTGATTTTGTCATCATAATTCATCAGATGCAAAGCTGCTGCATTTCAGGGATGAATGTATATGGAAAGGAGGACCAGTGCCAGTTTGACTTAACTTTCAGTTCAGATGTTTTAGAGCAGTGTCCTTCTTCTGTCTTCCCCGCTGTCCTGTCAGCTCTCTTCTTAAACTAATAAATAGCAAAAATAACAAACGGTGACTCCTCCATAATGGATTCAGCAGACTAAACCTGGATGTCCGTGTTTGTGTCTTTTTGTGTGTGTGTGTTTGTGTGTTTATGTGTGTACTTCAGGTACCCATACGAGTCAGCACAGATCCAGTACAGCTACAGTCTGTGTCCTCCACACTCTGATGCTCAGTTTGTATCCTGCTGGGTGGAATTTGGCCATGAGAGACTGGAGGAGTACAAGTGGAACTACCTGGACCAGTACATTTGCTCTGCAGGCTCTGAGGACTTCAGGTACTCACACACTCTTAATGTATATGTATACTTTGTACTACTGCTGTGATGTGAGTTTATATTATTAAATACATTGGATAAATTGTTATCTGTTGGTATTTCATTGATGAAATATTGGGATGAGAATCATCATCGCACACCATGACCTGTTTGTTTTGCCTCCATAGTTTAATTGATTCTCTGAAGTTCTGGAGAACTCGCTTCCTCCTGCTGCCAGCCGGAGGAGCTCGGCGTGTGGCTGATGGGGAGGGCCGCTGGGATTTTTATGGGGAGGGAGCAGGTGCCGGGATGGGTGGCAGCGGGGACTGGGTCTTGTTGGATGGTTTTATTCGCTTTCTGGAGGGCCTCAATCGCATACGACGACGCCATCGTTCCGACAGGATCATTAGAGTGAGTCTCTGCTAATTTACATTCTGTTTGCTTTTTAAACACTTCATTAAAGAATCACATTCATAAAGTTTGCTTTCCTCTTAAATTTGTCTTTTGCATTGTTATGAATTTAGCTCAGAAGTGGAACAAAAGATCAGTGTCTCCTATCTTCAAGTGGTGGGATGTTTTGACTTGCTCATTACTTTTGCACTACATGTTATACTGATTAAGTATTATGTGTTTACAGGCATCCAATTAGGCATCAGTATGTCAAAAGGAACAGTTTTGTCTGTGAGGAATTGTAGTGAATTATCTATTTATAGTCTTATTAACAGTTCTCTGTCAACATCTGCCTTTAGATTATTTTTAGGTGCTAAAAAGGGAACTTGCCTTGTTTTCTGTCTCTGTGTCTCATACAGCAGAAGGGCACGCCCATGAAAGGCTTGCAGGTTACCAGTCCTCTCCCTCCGTACCCCACCGAACCTGTGGCACCCCCACAAGGCAAGAAAGGCACTTCAGCCTTATCTGCCTTACTGGAGATGGAACAAAACCAGAAGTGAGTCTCTTCTGAGACTGCAGGCTAACATGCGGTTTGCGTTATACCCATCTATCTCAGCTTTATCTGCATTCTTTCTGTTTTCTCTCAGGACGCTGGATGAGCAGCAGCAGCAGACAAAGCCCTCAGCATCAGTCTCGGAAGCATCCAGTGTTGCCACAGCTCCCACATATGTAGACAGTCCCCGCAAGGTGAGCATGTGTTTGGTGTGTGTTTTCCAGTATAAGTTAATTTGCTTCAGGCAGCTTTTGCAAACACATCTGAATGTACTTTTATTAATAATAAATACTTGGATAAAATGGTTCTTCTTCGCTGCTCTGGTGCGGGGCCTTTGCTCTTGTTTCATGCTTTCCATCTCCATGCCTCTGTTCTATCTTCTGTTGCTAAGCTTTGGGTGTTTGATCCTGGGTTGTGTTCTTCCTGTATGCTGACAGGACGCTGCCTTTATTTTGGATTTTATACGTAGCCCTCGCTCCTCCTACATCTATCACTCTCAGGTCAGTAATAAGGTCCCTGGGCATCACTGAAGCTGTGTGTTTTGGTCTGTGTGTGTGTTCACATGTGCTGTAGCTCTTAACTCACCCTGCTTTACTGCATGAGCGAGGTGTGCAAAAACCCTCCATGTGTGAGTCACATGATTATGACCTGCAGAGCCCCTTAAGGCTCCAGATTTCAGTTTGGACTTAGTGCCCAGTACAGTAGTGCCTGCTGGTAGGTAGAGATGCTGTCAACTCACACACCAGGATCACATTTAATACATAATACATTTTTGATGGTTCAGCTGAGACATTCAGCC
Source organism: Acanthurus lineatus (assembly GCA_029814665.1). Taxonomy (NCBI): domain Eukaryota; kingdom Metazoa; phylum Chordata; class Actinopteri; order Acanthuriformes; family Acanthuridae; genus Acanthurus; species Acanthurus lineatus. The sequence continues at coordinate 1,747,357 of JAPZDV010000004.1, read as the reverse complement.
AGTGCTCAATGTCATGTCAACATCAATGAACCTGCTGGTAGCTGAAGCAGAACATTATGCAGACACATAAATAACCCGGTGGTTTAATACCTTTCATGAAAACATTGTATGCTAATATTGATTAAAGCCAGAATAACTGTTGCAATTTTATATCTAGGTTTACCCTTACCTCCAATTACATTGTAGGTGGTTAAATAAAAACTTAAATTAAAAAAAAGTGAGCAGCCTAAACCATTATATCAGTTCCCCTTAACCCTCGAGAGTACTATGTTTGATGTTATCCTGGTGTAAATAACACAAACTGTATCACACCTGGACTCATTCACTCAGATAAAGTGTTAAGGCTGAGTCCTGTTTCCATGCATGACATCACAACTGAGCTGGTAAGAACAGACATATATTCTCATTTACTCGTCCAAAGAGTAAGTTTGGTTTTAATGTGTCCAGGTTTGAGATTTCATCTTTGAGGTTTCTGATTGTACTAACAAGTATGTAAAGGGGAGTTTATTTGTCCTGCTCACAGAATTTAAAAAAAATGACATTTTGAGCTCATCAGCCATTTGTCTCTTTAGAAATAGTATCTTCTTCACTCACTGCAGTAACCACCAGATGCACTGAACAGTTTTCATTAGGGCCATTTCTTTGGTTCCTGCATTATTCAGAGTAACTGTGACAGTGTCTCTAACAAGAGGTCATTTTATTTTGCATGTCATGTTTGTATGCTGTGAGCAGCTTAAACCAAATTTAATTTTATTCCAAATTTTATTCCACTGTGCTGGTGTGATGGCTGAAATCTTAAACCCACATATCTCAACCCTGGTAAAATAAAACCTGGACGGCTGGATGACACTAGGTGTTTTTTTTGGGAACCCCATACTGACTCAAACAGCCCGTTAAGTGACTACTTTTTGAATTATGTAGCTGCCTGCTGAAGCTGGTGAGACTGCAGATAAAGCGGCCCAACCAGCAGTGACAGCTGGAGCAGCAGCACCGCCTGCAGGAGAGACTGCAGCCAGCGGCAGCACCACAGACACCAGGTAACCTTCACTGTGTCAAGCACAAAAAAAATGTTTATTAAAACACTGTGAAAGCTGAATACTTGACTACTTTAAATCATGACTACTTGATAATAAATTTGTGATTATGTGCACAATCAATAACTTATGGTTTAGCACTGATCAGTGATGTGTTCACAGTGGGCAGTCTGCAGTGGGGGCCCTGTCTTTGTCCTCGTCCTCAACACTCTTGGAGATCCTGGATGCCATCAAACATCCCACGTAAGATTTGTTGTTCTGTGATTTTGGGTTTTAAAAAGTTTGCAGTTTTTTACTGTGGGTCATCAAAAATCAACACATCCTCTCAAATATTCTCACTTCATTTGTTAAAAACATTTTGTGTCTGTGTTCTGTACAGGACAGGGGTACAGCTGCTCCCCGAACAGAAGGGCCTACCACTCAACTGCTTTATCAGCGCTGAGGTCATTCACTGGCTGGTTAACAATGTAGAGGGCGTGGCCACACAAGGGATGGCAGTAGATATCATGCAGGCAAGAGTTGTTTGTCCCAACTTTTTTTTTTACATGATGAAAAATGTCATTCAACCAGGGAGGCCGAGAAGAAGATTTCATGTGCAGGTTAATTTTTAATTGCCAAGATCTTTGAATTTAATGTTGAAAATAAGGGCCTGAAACATGAGTGTTCAGCCAAGCTTTTTATAGTGTACCTGAATGCACAATGTTCATTATGCACAGTGCTAGGATGCCAAACATTATTTTGACACTGCTTAACCTTACAGGTTAGATTGTTCACATTGATGACTGTTATGTAGGTGTTTTAATACTTGTGGACAAGTTTGTTGGTCTAAGTTAATGTTCTGTTTAAATGAAAT
>JAPZDV010000004.1:1682773-1729902 GCA_029814665.1 Acanthurus lineatus | reverse complement strand
TGTTTTTTTTGTCTGTTTATAGTGTGTGTTCTGTGTGTCAGACCCACTCCCCTCACACACACACACACACACACACACACACACACACACACACACACACACAGGAGAAGAGTAATTAAGGGGTAAACCAGACCTAAGAAGTAATAATGACAGAAAGGAACAACTATAAGGAGCAACGCAATAAGCCATATTAATGTAGCTGTCAGACTCACGAGGTCTGATCCTGATTGGCCAGATGAGGATGGAGCACAGCGCCAAACATGCCATGATAGCCACGCCTCCTGTCACTATGACCATGACATAATGATAGAACCACACACAGGCTGGACAGCACGTCGAAGAGCTGAGAGGAGGGAGAGAGAGATAACAACTTCAGTCTGAGAGAACCTGCACATTTCCCATGATGCAACTCAATAATGTCTTCCGCTAGGCTCTCCCCACCAGCATCTTTCAAACTCTTTGCCTTCACTTTGTAACATAGAAATGTTGTAAGTTTGTTGTCTCCAAGCTCAAGTCGAGAAAACCCTAATGACTGTGACATCTTAACAAGTGTGTGTGTGTGTGTGTGTGTGTACTAACTGGCAGGGGTGCAGGGCCTGGATTATCATCACAGCCGCTCCATTAGCCAACTTGTCAGTGAAGCTCATGGCTCCATACACAAACGCTCCACTTTGCTGCAGATGAAAACGAACAGAAGCGAAGATGAAGATAAAGATATGATGATGTTATGGGGTGCAATTTCTCTCTCTCACACACACACACGCACACACACACACACACACACACATGTCTTACAGTTTGATCAGCGATGAGCTCAGCAGTCATAGACAGCGATATGACCAAGATGGTAGCCGACCCCACCCCAAGAAGCACTGCAGCCCCGTACACACGCTGACCCATGCTGTCATCCAGCAGCACCCAGGAGGAGAAGGCCAGGATCAGCAGCAGGCCCACAAAGTAGGTGAGCTGGACCAATGAGGAGAGAGACACACACATTGTATGAAACTTCAGCTGTTTTTTCTCATTTTCACATAATGTATCTTTTAAAGCCCCGGAAAACTTCAAATTGTAAGTACTTCCTTAAGATTTTGACAAAACATTTTTATTAATAAAGAACTGAAAAATCAAAACTCAGCAAACTAGCCTCATGTGGTCAGCGTTGTTGTGGTTTGAACAGGCTGACAGCAGCACTCAAACATGAGCAACTATGCCACAAACAGCCATTAAGTTTTAAGTTTAATGCCACAAATCCTGAATAGTGTTTTAAATGATGTGACATCAGCTTTTCCAATGGAGCCCTGCCCACCTGCTGACTAAAAAAATCAGCCTGCAAACTGTCAGTGCTGTGAGTAGTTGGCTACCAAAATAGATAGTCATGGAAAATATACCTCTGTGGATGAACACACTGGCTCCACATATTTATTTTCAGAATAAGGGATTCTACTTAAAAATGCCATCAAATTGCTTGAGTGGTGCTGCACATGTTCTCGCAGATTCTTAAGGATTTTTGTTTGTCCACAGGTTTTTCACACTTAGCAAATATGTGTATGTGGATGGACAGAGGAGAGAGCCAGTGCACCAGGAAAGGGGAAAAACATTCACAGCCTGAAACAGTCAAGAATTTGACTATAAACTGAGCAATGAAAACACACAAATCTAATCCACTCCACTATGGGCTGAATTATGGCAATCAACAGTAATTTATGATTTTTGATGAATGTGGCAGCATAATCAGTCTGATTGTCTATTTCAATATTGAAAAAAAATATCATGATGACATGTGGTTATTTGCTCAGAGGTGCAAAGCTGGGCCGAGCTGCAAGGTTTCACTTACACGTTTGCCGATGAGTTTGCTGAGAGGCTTCATGATGAAGGAGGACAGGAAGCCGCTCAGGTACATCACTAGAGGGATTGTTGCGATGAACTTCTGTTGGAGGAACAAAGAGAAACAAGATGAACAAACAAAGAGGAAACACTGCTGCTATGATGGTTTTAGAATATTTTTTTAGTGTTGTGGTCGCTGTAAACGAAAGATAAAAATACAAAAGAGAGTAGTTGAGATGAATTGTGTTACCTTGTGCAGACCCAGAGTGTTGATGAGATACATTGAGATGTAGGTCTGAGACAGATTGACTATTAGTCTGGTGGACATGTACAGTAAGGCCACCTGCAGACACACAGTAACGCAGACATGCATCAGAGAGTGACAAAGACGTGTTACAAAACACAAAATGTGGCAACTGTCAAACTGTTGAAATGTTTCAGTCCTGATCTGTCAGAGTAGCTACAGGCTGAGGAGCTTCAAGTCAAGTTGAGGTCAGAAGCAGATTGTGTTCAGTCTTCCTACCTGGTAAAACGAAGGCTGCTGCAGCCAACAATTCCACTGCAGAAGAGATGAGAAGGTCTTAGAGCGGGGAAGCAGGGGCTTTCGCTCCCCTTCCTCCTCCTCCCTCTCTATCCTCCTTCTCCTCTCTTCTTCTCCATCCTCCTCTCTTGCTTCACGCTTCACTTCAGGGGTTCCCAGGTGGAAGAAGATCGAGAAGAGAGCGCCAATTCCCAGGACAATCAGCGCCAAATTCTGGGATCAAACACAACATAGCACAGGTCAAGGTTGGTTATAAAGCCATGAGGGCAGGCTGACATGCGGGTATGTTCACAGCAGAGCCACCACACACACCAGGACATGACCAAAGAAGAGTCCGAGGGGTTGAGTGCGTACAAAAGATGGACACTTGCTGCACACATTCTAAATGATTTGCATGGATATTGCACTATTGATATTGGTTGCAAAACGAATTTCCAAGTTAAACAATAAGGTCCAATTAAATCTGCTGCAATATCCTCTCAAGTTTTCTAAAGAAAGATGAAATTGACCAGGAGGGAAAAATGTTTACCTCTAAGAAAACACTGAAACTCAAGATTCATCAGCAGTGTGGCTGCCATCCCACCATGCTCCAACTCATTTCAATGTAGAACTTGGAATCTGACATCAGTGACACCAGATCCTGTTGTCATATTTGTACATTTAAATAAGTAATTAAGCTAACAATGCAGGGCCAGCTCCTGTATAAAATCCAACAGCTCTGCCGAGTCAAACATCTATCGTTCCTGCTGATACGTGCTGATGACTTCATCAAAGACAAAAAAAGATACAACATTTTTTAAGTTGCAGTCATCCCTACCACCTGAGGTTTCCTAATTCCCTTGCATTTGCAATAAGAAGTGGTCTAAGCAGTAACAAAAACAAGCTCAGTTTCATTCCATGAATATCGAAACTGCAATGTGTTTCCTGCTCTGCATTAACACAACTGCACCTCCTCTCCCACATCAGGACGAGCTGGTTGTTTCAGAGCAAGTAAACTACAAAATAGGCACAAAGGCAAAAACAGAGGCTTTCACAGAGAACTATACAAAGACTGATTTCTTGTTACTGCTGGTTTTGTACTGGTATTGTTCACTGTCAGTGTCCAGTTTTCAGCAGCTTCTCTTGAGCTCTGGAAAGTGTCAAGTGATTAAAACTCCTCCTCACCCTGAAGATAGGGACATCTACTGGCCCGAGGGTCTCACTGAGCTCCGGGTTGTCATCTTCTCCGGCCTGGACGTGGAACAGCAGGTAAGCCACTGCATACACCGTGATGTTGGCTATCACTGTGAAAGCATACCTGCACACACACACAAACACAGAAAAAACTGCATATTCACAATCTGTAGATTATCTTGCTGTGTGTGTTTTTGTGTGCAGTGTATTCGTGTACACAACACACCTGTATGCAGTGAGTTCCACTTTAGCGTGCTCACAGGTGACTAGCTCCGGAATGAGTGACAGGTGGGAGATCTGAGTGGCGGCCCAGCCGAACTGAAAGATGATGATGAACGGGACAAAGTAGATCAAACTGGCCCACTGAGGGGTGAGAGCATTGCAACCCAGGCACTGATTGAAGATGAAGGCAAACGACAGCAGCACACTCAGAGTCCCTGATTAACACACAGACACAAACAGAAGCGCAAGAGCTGCCTTTCAGTATGCTGTTTGTAAAAATACACCTGCTACTCTTTCCCACACACATGAAGGATGAACAGACATGCAAAAGCAACAACTTTTCTCCAAATTTTGAAACACATGAACAACGTCAGAGTCACTGAAGTCTTCAAACTTGCACAATACTTCATGTCATTAACGGTTTATTTGTTCCTGCTCAGGTATAAATTAAATTAAAACACAAAGGGTTAAAATAAGTAAATAAAACCTGTCCACTTTCTTTTGCCATTTGAAACCCATGAAGTCTAACAATGTCTCTCAGTGAAGATTTTAAAACTTCAAACATTTATATGCATGTACTTTTTTGGTTATTTATATTTTCTGTCGAAATACATGTTAGTTAAAAATTGCAAAGCAGAGGGTTTTCTTAAGTGTTAAAAACATGTTTAGATGGGGTTTTGATGATGTCATGGAATCAGTGCAATTAAAATGTGATTCTTTTTTCATTTTTGGATACAGACAGTGTGGCTACTGCATGTGCTGATGTCAAACCTTTACGCTTCTGTTTCTCTACCCAGCAATACTATCTGACCTCTGTAAACAATACGGTTATGACTAACACTGTATGGTAATGTAATGTAGAACGTGTCTAATGAAGCTTTCCCTGTGTTTGAATGTGTGTGTTATCAGGCTCCATTGTGGAGGACAGACCACCACTGCATGACTCTCTCTAACAGTTGTAATTACAGAGTCTTGAAAAACACGATCTGACCTGAAAGGGATCAATAAAACATATGGTTAAGTCTTGAGTATGGGAGCATAGTCCAAAAGGCTGTTTCATAAAAAGTTACAAGATGACTCTTTGTGAGAGCATGACAGCTGACTGAGAGAAACAGCAAGACCAGCTTCTTCTTGATTAACCCTTTACCACCTGCTGTTAGGCTGCAGGATGCTAGAAACACACATTTACAAAAACTTTTTAAAGACACAGAAATATGAGCATGTCATCCATGAACATGTCAATACATATGAATGTATAAAAAGCTAGACTCTGTGGCATTTCTGGTAATTTTTCAACATAAAACAAAAGCACAGTGTCATTAGAATATGTCGACAGAAAATACATGTAGCAGTAGAAATACCATTTCTCCCTACCCTGGATGTTTGCACTAAGTGAAAGAGCGCTGAATGTGGATTACAAATGCATATAAAAACTAATTAACAATTTATTGATGTGGGGTAAATCATCACATGAGTAAAGGGAAAGCCACAGCCTAACACCTACTACCTGTCCTCCTGTGCGTCTGCCTGTCTGTCAGTTTCACTTACCAACTAAATGCCATGTCTTCCTCTTGCCGTAGTTGCCACAGCCAGGAGATCGGTCCGACTCATAACCAATGAGAGGTGTACAGATACCATCAGCTATCTGTCCAACTAGCAGCAACACACCTACACCAAGAGAAGACACTCACCATTAATAAAATGCAATATCAGTCTGTATATGCTTAGATAGGAATGAAAATGCCTGTGGTTTTAAGACTACAATAAATAACATACAATAGTATTCTCACCTTAAAACACAACAGTTTAAACTGAACAGTCAACTAATACACCCCTTATTAAGTCCTGAATACAGGACAGTATGCAGAAGGCTTCACAAAGAGTTAGTACAGGGAATAGTAAAAAATGTAGATAGATAAATACATAGAAAGAAAGAAAGAAAGAAAGAAAGCAAGAAAGAAAGAAAGAAAGAAAGAAAGAAAGAAAGCAAACTAACCTGCATATGTGTTTTGGAATCCCAGCACTGAATGGTAGAAAACCAGTAGGTAAGTGAACCACATGGAGGCACACAGGTCGTTCAGAAAGTGTCCCACTGCATAACTGAGCCTCCTGGCGACGGGCAGAGAGCTCTCTGTGTCCGACATTCTGGCTCTTCAGAAAAATAAAACTCTAAACTAAATACCAGCACGCGCCTTCATCACATAGACTGTCGGGGCTAAAACAATTAGTAAATAAATAAACGGAAGTTTTACGACTTCCATCGACTTTAGTAGAAGTTGAGCAGTTCTGAATGGCGACAGGACCTTTTTCGGTTCCCCTTTCCTTGTGCCGTCTTTACATGTACTTTATATCAACATGTTTGTTCGTTCAGCAAGTTACACGTTGCTCTTGTTGGAGGAAAAAAAATCTTTTATCTGTTTCCTCTTGTTGTCAGGTGACAATAGAGATTTGTGCCAAAGGCAGGAGGAGCAACAGAGGAAAATGAAAAGCGAAACACAGCCACGCTGAAGGAGAAAAAGCTTTTCATCGCATTTCTCCCCTTACATCACATTCAAATTGCCATCAAGCTGATCAAAATATGAAACGTCGGGTAGATGTTGTATCATCTTTCTGTCAAAAGTAATTTATTTACGTTGATCAAAAACACAATCTATATACCATTCAGTGACTCCAAAATAAAAAATAATTATTTTAAATTCCAATTTTTCACATATAGCGCAACGGCAACAGCGTCTAAAGTTAACTCGATCTCGGTGCGGACAACATCGACGGCTCCATCATCAGCCTTTAGCTAATCGGCTACAAACGTAAAACGCACATCTGGCAATGGGTATGCGGGCAGATGTAAACAACGGCGCAGACCGGCAATGATGATGTCAGCAAAAAAGTCTGCGAATTAGCCCAATAGGAAACCCTTTTGCTACTCTCAACCAATAGCGGTAGTTTCGCTTGTCACACTGCCTCACGTGACGGAAGAATGACAACCAAAGATGTCCTATGATATGTTAGTGTGAGAGGAATCCCCAACTTACTTCCGCTGTTGCACAGTTCATCAACGATGTTGCATATTAAAAGTTTAAAATCTACAAATCACAATTATTTTAGCAACTTCAGTAAATATTAGAAAAACAAGTACTGTCAAAAACCAATTTACATATTAAGCATTACTAAGACAATTGTCAAAATATGTTTCTAATACAGCAGAACAGAAATGACTCTCCAAAATACATAGCATACTAGCTATGTCATGTAATATAATTGGGTCAAAGCAAGAGCTCATTCACAGTTCCAGCTCCCTTTCATCAGCTTCATCAGCCTTTGTAAAGACATAAGTAGTTTTATCATAAAGTTTAAATCCTTGCGTCCTTTGGGTTGGGACTGGACACAGGATGGTGAAGTCAGCTCATTAATTTAGGAAAAAAAACATCATCAAGACCCCTGGTTGGAGAGATTTAGAAATTCGTGTGCCCTTTAGATTGCATTGCTCAACTAGTGCCATCCTGCAACACAATGTGTTGATGTTCCCATCAGCCTCAAAAGGTTATTTCGGGAGTTTTTGCATTTCAGCAAATGTTAACAAGCTAGCACACTACGTGAAGATGAACATTTAACAAACAGCATATTAACACTGTGTTCCACCTTACGATTTGGTTTTCTTAACAATGACTATGTCAGCTTAACAAAGATACTACTAAAATTAAATTTTACTTTATCAGCCTTTTTCTGTCAGCTAAAGACAGTCACCCCTTCTCACAAACTGTTGCTTTTTGCTTGAAGAAAAAAAATAGCTGTTTCAAAATATATATTGCACAAAACTTAATATTATTAAAGCTCGGCAGTCTTCAGTTTTCATTCACTGAACACTTTTCTGTGGGATCTTTACCCAATTTTATCCTATGCAGTTTTTTTTTTGTTTGTTTTTTTTTTTTAAGTGTGGCAATTTGCACTCTTACCTTGTGTTGACTGGCTTCCACTTTGCAACAGAACCACCAAGACTTTTGTAATGAGGCTAAATATTAATGCTTCTGTTCAGATTCTCCACATTCTTGTGCCCATATGATCAAATGTTTGAGGGATATTTACATTAGTCACTGCACCCTTAAATAAACATCAGTTTTTTTTTGTTTGGTTGTTTTTAATGAGTTATCCGCCTTTCATCCTCCAACCCAAAGAGAAAGAGGGAAAAAAAACAAACAAAAAAACAGAAAATTTAAAATACAAGTAATTAAAAAAAAACACATTTTGAGGAACACAGTCAAAGCTACAAAACACAAACTTTTTGAACAACTCAAAAAGACAGAAAAAAACAGGTTTCAAATTGTAGACAGTTGTTTTTAGTTACAAATTAAAACAAGAAAAAGCATAGTTTTCACATAAACATCTTTTTTAACCTTTGATTCTGGTGGTTGTGAGGTTTTCCTCTCAGGGTGAGTAATTCTGAGAAATCCACTGAGCCTGATCCGCTGCAGGAAATAGACCAAGCCGCTCACAGTGTACTTTCATCAACCCAAGGGGATAAAACTTTATAGACTATGTGCAAGAGCTGCATCTTTGTGTCTATGAAGTCTTTTTGTGATGAGCTCAATAAAGTTTGAAACATGTTTGAATTTGTATGTAGCTGTGTGTGTGTGTGTGTGTGTATGTATGTTTTGTGAACATCTGTGGTCCAACAGTCTCATTGCCTCTCATCCTATTATTGTCCTCTCTTCTGTATCTCCTCAGAAATACAATTCTCTCTCCTCTGAACCAGTCAGTAAGGAAGAAAATAACAAAATTAAAAGAAAGAGAATTTGCCAGTCTGCCAGTAAACCAGCTGAATCCAGTCTGTCAGCCTGACTATTACAGTCTATCAACTGGTTACTTGTTTCCCACAGCAGTTTGTGTTGATCCAGTTTCAGTTCAGTTTGTAACTGTAGGTACATGAAGATTCCACAGTTGGTACAGCTCGTCCACATTTAAAGCTCCAAGGTGGAACTGCAAACACATGCTACTCTGTCTGTCTGGTCAGTCCAGAGCAGTAGAAACCAGTAGATCAGCCCAGCAAACATAATCTTCTGCTTGGTGGTCCAGCCAGTCCAACCAACCCAACATAGACTACAGGACCTCCAACAGCAGAGGAGGAGGGTCTGGGAGTCAGGGGGGACAAAGAGAGAGTTATATGAAGAGGGCTAGAGACAGAGAGAAAAAGGAAAAACAGATGGTGAAAAGGAGACCAAGGTTTCTCTCTCATATCTCGTTTTCATTTGTGTCTCTGAAGCGCTTTCCTCTTCCTCCTCTTGAAGAAACAGCAGCACCTGCAACACACAAACCAACATTAACAGACCTCAAATGCAGCTGTTTTCTTAACACTTCTTTTATTTGAAGTAAATGTGAGCAACACTAAACCTTGTGAAATCAAGATGTAAACCCGTCTAGCTCTTGAGTGTTTCAATGAGGTTTCACTATCTGGCTACATATAATTTCTCAATTTGCTTTTTTGCCATTTGTTTAATCACCTCACTTTCTGACTTTATAAGGATCGCTGGTGGATTATTCAGTTAAGGAAGGGTGGATGTTCATGTAGAATGGATTTAGGGTCAAGGACATGGTATCAGGAGGGAATAAGAGCTTTTCACACATCAATATATCACATCACATGTTGGTGTTTGTTGGTGTTTACTAAGATTCAAATTTACGTCATATTGTTCTCTCTTCACATTTTTATATAAACAGATAAAAAGTAGATAAAAAATCTCTGACTTTCAAAATTTACTTATATTAATACTGGTTAAGATTCAGGTAATATTCAGTGAAGCCCACACTCTCTAACTGTGTCTAGTAGAGGGCATCAAACTGATCCAGTAAACCTGAAATGGCCAACATAAAGAGACATTTTGTCTTCCTTAGAACAGAGTGGAAAATAATAACACCTGGCATGAAGGAAGTCTTTCTTGGTAACAGTCACACAAGCACTTTGAACCAGGTTTGTCAATAGTTAGCATTTTTGATGCCTACATTGTTGTAAATTTAAATGTGTATATTTGCTGTTATTGCAAAATGGTTTCAGTGGACTTGCAGGTGTTGAAATACTCTACACTGCTATGATACTACTTGAATGTGTGTATGTCCTTACTTGGTATCATCAGCCACTTCCACCTCTGCATTGGCTGTGATTGGTGCATTGGAGTGTCCTGCAGTGGGATCGTCAGTATTCAGCTCCCCATTGGTTGAACTCATCACCTGGAGGTGAGAAAAAACAGAGAGAGAGATGATTAGTGCAGATGTACCAACATCCTGATGAGACAAAATTCAAAGATTGACAGTAAGTCCACATTAAGACTGACATATCTGAAAACACAACGCACAATTACTGCTTTCAGGTTATTGTCTTTACACAACCACCCAAACATTAGCAAAACCAACAAAAATCATTTTCTTCTTCCTTTTCTTGCCACACAATCAAAATTAGTGTGACAAACGTGTGTCCAGCTCTCCATTTCCAAAGAGGGAAAGATTGCTTTCAAATGTAACCAGCTTAATGTGGACGTAATCTAAATATTCCAGAGCTGTGACATCCAGGGAAGCTCACACTAGTAGAGATACAAGCATCAACATTCATTTAGCTGCCATGCAGAACAGCGGCACCTCTGCGTCATGGCTGACAATTGTTTTGTTGCTTTGTTTATTTTACATTACAGAATTTATTTAAAAAAAACAAACAAACAATGACTACTTAATGGCCTTGAAATAATTGTAGAGCAGTAGCTCTAACATTAGGTGCATGCTATACAATCCTGCTCCAGCTGTTTTTAGTTCCTTTATGTTTCATTTGTTTCATTTGTTCTTTTTTATATTTCAGATCCCTTCAATGCACATGCCATGACTGAAATGTTTTTCTCTCACCCACTTAATTCTAATACTGAAATGACCTAAGGAGCAGCATCATAAAAGGCCAATCCATTCTTGAATAGAAACTCATTCAAAAAAAGGGCAAATTTGTATCTCTTCAAATATTGAATTTAACCTCAACTTTTTTTTAACTAGGTATTGAGGTGTCAGCCACTAATGTCACTGTACATCTGTCTCAGTGGAAATGTAAATTATTCTGTTCCACAATAAACATATTAGGGGTGAAAAGGAGGTATCTTTCAGAGAACACCACAGTGTAAAAAACTAATTTTAACAACTAATGCGCACTGAAAATGCTGTAATGTTCTGGCATGTGTTGAGTCTCACTGCAGGAAACAGAAAGAAAACATTTTGAGAATTGTGTTTGAGAGTGAATGGTACCATCATGAAAAGGTATCACTGTGTGTGTGTGTGTGTGTGTGTGTGTGTGTCAAACTTGTCTATGTGTGTTTAACATATACAACTTGTTTTCCTTCATTAACTCATGTTTTTTCTAATGTTTCATTTCCCTGCAGACTGCATTTGTATGAAACAGCGCTGTAAAGTACAAATGAACATAGCCTTTGCCACAAAGGTTGTACACAGATAAACATAGCTTTGCTGAAATCTTGAAAATTACATTTATATGCCATATTCCTCTGTATGAGTGTTGCAATAGGCATAGGTTGCACATTTAATGTGGCTGGAGTTGCTCTCTTTACTCAGGCCTCACTTATCATGCTTGATAATAGCATTTAGATAAATCATATATTCGTTATCTTCGTGTCACTTAAGCACATTTCATCACACTGCTAGTTTGCTCGACATGAGCACTGATGACACAGACAAAGAGAGTAAATACAGTGCTACTTCTGGCAAAGTAAGTAACTACTACTACTAAGTAACAGCTGGATTCTTTTGAGTAGTGGAATTAAATGCACATGAATTGTGTCAACGTGTGCACTCTCAACAACTATCAACTTTCCTATACTGATCCTACTCCAAGCCACTACATGTTTTTCATGTGAACACTAGTTTTGAAACATACAATTTAATAAGTAATTGCCTTGACTAAATTTGGAGACCAAGATCTAGCATTAACTACAATGAAAGGCAAAGCAGAAGTAGACCTTTTCCTCACCAAATCCCTCATCATTCAGAGTTTCTATATGAAATAAGTACAAAAACAACAGCATTTAAAAACCCTCATCTTTTTATATGATCTCATCTATAACTTTAATTTTTGATCATTTTAGGTCATTTACAAACACATTAAGATACTCAGCATCTTCTACCTTGTCAGTGGTGAGCACCAAAAGCAGGGAAACACACACCATGTGGTCTCTATCTACATAAACTGATCACAATCTGTCCCATTGCAGATAGTTTCCATAATGATAGTGTGTTTGCAGTTTGAAAAAAGCACATATCATTTGACATATACTAAGAAAACCTAACATGGATAAGTTAAGATTTTGATGTGGAGTTTCAATCACAATAGTCCCATGGGAGGGAATCACTGTGGTCGTGAGGAAACAGACTTGAGGTCAGCCCTGCTGCAGAAACAGAAAAGGTCATGCAGGCAGACAGATAGACAGGAAGGCAGACAGACAGGAAGCCAGCAGAGCTAACCCTTCCTCTCGGTACCTGGACAGACCCGCCCAACCTATCTGCAGTGAGATGGGAGCCCAGCAGCTCTCGATTGGTCACTGGAGTGGGCTGGGACTCACTGCCTTTCCCCTCTGGAGACTAGAGGAGACAGGAAGCCGATTGCAGGAAAAACAAGAGGGGAGGAGGACAGGGAAAAAGTGAAGGTGGTACAGAGGAGGAAAAGGCGAGAAGTAGGATGAGATTGAAAATTAGGGTCACCGTGAAAAGAGTAAAAGGCAGGTGAAAGTAGAGTGAGAGAAAAAGAAAAAGCAGTAAAGCAAGGGAGATTGAGTAGAGGAAAAGTGGGTTGAGGAGCAACATGGTGAGGAGAAAATGAGTGAAAAAAGAAAGAGAAAAGTAAAAGTGAGTACAGAATCAGTTTTTGGTAGAGGAGGGTGAGCACTCAGGTGTGCGCTTCAGTGAGAGTGCACAAGCCCCATGCAAAAAGGGGAGTGACGGGGGTGGTCTGTTTTTTGTGTTACCCCACCTTTACCAGAGACATAAAAAGAAAAAGAGACAAATCACTAGGCATTTAAAGCTTTTTGAACAGATCAGTTGAGATGACAATTGTATGACATACTCTTTCTCCCCGAAAGCCATTCATATGCCTTACAACATCTGAAGTGGGCAACATGCCTAGCCAATTGAGCTGGTAATCTGGATAGAAGTTATTTCTCTATCCCCATTCAATTTGATAGGGGTCTAACAAAAATAAGCCCACAGTGCTACCCAAATACTGATGCCTGATGTGCATTTGTGTTTGTGAAAGTAAAAATAGGGATCTGGAGGTAAGACAAGTTTTTGCTCACTATGAAATTTGCCAGGATAATGATTTTTTGGTTTCAAAGCTTGTATCTGGAGAAGAATGCATTTTTCTGCAGACTGTGCATGTTGCCATGCTGTAGGTATTTCACCATAAACAAAATGCATACACACACGTGCACTAATGCACACACACATGGTCACACAGACACAGGGACAGCTCTATGGCGTGCCATCAAACAATAAATCAGGATTTTTATTGGCGACTCAGTAAAATAATAATTTGTCATGTTCCTACAGTAAATTGGCTAATGTTTTTCCTCATCTATGGACATTTTTTTTTTAAACACTAAATATTATTATTGATATCTTTTCTTGAATACACCGACAGATATAATAATTATGTTGGCTGCGGAAAGCTAAAGGACTAACACTCACACATGGTTGACAGCAGTGAAGCAGGGTCTACTAACATCTAGTTAAAACTTAATTTAGCCATCTTCACTGACAGCTCTAGATCTGAGAGCATCAGAGGAGTCAACTAACACAAGTCCTTAAGCTACCATTTCCATTTCCCTTTTCCACTTTCATTAACACAACTGAAAATATGCTGGTCGAAACACAGTGCAGGTCAACTTCATGTCTTGAAGAATATGAACACAGCTCCTACACTATTTTCCTGTCCCAGGAGTTTTTCGATGCTTTGAGTCACAGCATCAAGCCACAAACACAATGAAATGGGTTTTCCAAAACTAGTCAAGAGAAAAAAAGGTCTCTAAAATCAAGCTCCGAGCATTTTCTTATGAAATTGATCTTATAATGCAGTCCTTCTCGTCTTTTAATTATACTATAGGGGTGTAACAAACATTTTGAAGCTTCCTCCATCTCACGGACAATCAATTCCTAAATCAACATTTGACTGCATATGCTATCACATATACCACAGGACTTTTAATTTTGTGTGAGTTAAACAGGAGGAGTGGAAGAACAGACATTGTCAGAAAACTGCTGATAGTTAATGCACCTGTGAGACAGTCAGGAGCTTCCGGAAAAATTTGATGAGAGCTCAAACTTTATTTTTTTAATTGATCTATTGGGAACCAAAAAGTGGATTGAACTTTATCTCAACTTATCTGCAGCAGCAATTGCTGCTGAGTGCAGACATGTACTACAATGTATTATACTATACTTACTAGGGGTTCAACGATACATGTACCACACTGACGCATTGATTTATGTTCCTACAATTCAGCTACATTGAAAGGTGCTCGACAAGTTGTCGTTTACAGGGGACATATGTCAATATACTATTGATTTGCAAGGTAAATAATTTATTGTATAAAAAAAATTTGCATATTGTATTTAAGCACAACAACTTTATATTGATGCATTTTTTAGCCCTTTCAACTGTAAATAAATGTTAAACATTACTCCAGTTTACTCTTTCTGTGTGTATCAGCCATCAGCAAATGTGTAGTGCTGCCGGAGCACACTGGAACAGCGCTCCAGGACTTTTTCCTCCAAGTGAGGAAATAGAATATTTGCAGTTTGCATAATCTGGTTGAAATCCATATACACATTTTTGAAACAGTACAAGATCCAATCATTACTGAAGTCTGTGTCATGCAAGAGAGATAGCAAAAACAAACACAATGATCAGTTACCATTTTGACACTTAAGGTGGCTTGACCGATTCACGTCAACTGAATATACTCCACATTAAAATTTCTGGTAGCTGTCAAATAGCTGCCATGGACTGTATGATAGTGGCACTGTGAATTTCCTCCAGTCTATTTAACTATTAGAGTAAAGATGAAAAGGCAGCAAAGCATCCTTTCTTTTATTGGAGCAGCTAAAAAAGGAAAAAGTTTACCATAATGTATAAAACTTACTCAGTGGAACCAGGTACATGCCTACCTCGCGCTAGGACTGGGTAGCTGCAGGATTCATGGATATGTTTGGCTTCTACTAATGCTAGTCAGCTAACAAGTATGGAGGACAAAAACCATAATGTCACACAACTGCCACTCATACACCACCGTGCAGCAGAGTGAACGCTTCACACGTGCAAACGTCATGGGTGCGCTGCGATAATTTGTTATTTTCAAATAAAAGGTGAATGTATTTGCCATTAATTCCTGTATTTACTTGTTCATATCCATAATTAATTTGTCTCTGATTCCCTACCCAAAAAAAAATAAAGGAATCTTCATCCTCACTGTCCAGCATCCAGGTATTTCATTGTCATAATGGTTGAATTTTCCCAAAAAGTAGAAAAGTATGAAGTCACTGAATCATATTGTGTCGTATCGTTGTAGATGAGCCAAATATAATCCTTTATTCGTAAAGGATCCATGGAAATATTACGTATCCTTTCATTGTAAAAATGTATTGTTACACCCCTAGTACTTACATTCAGAGTAGAGGTAAAAGAAAGCAGAACAAAAAGAAAAAAAAAAAAATGAAATAACTGAAAGAACCAGAGTCGAGTGCTAAGTTCACTCAGAGGCTGAACTAAATACAACACATACCACAAACACACACACACACAAAAATTAACCCTCATTGTCAGTACCACACAGCTAATGCAGTGTATGCTGGCTGTTTGGAGCAGGATATCACAAACAATCCTGCAGAAAACCTGTACAAGTAACCCGAGGGGCTGGGAATGGCATTCAAACAATAAACTTAAAAACAATAACTTTTCATTTCAACTTCTAGCCAGTCACTATACCCCTACCACTGCAGTCAACTTTCATGGTATTTAGGCAGCAAAAAATCTATTAAAACAACAATGAGGACTTTATTGTATGACTAATCAGTTCAATTTTGCTGCACTATCTGTATATAGGCTGCTGTCTTTAACGTTAATTGACAAAGAAATGATAAAGGTTAACCCTGCAGCAAAGCCAACAAGCTTTGTCAAGGGAGCAAACAAGTGACAAGAGCTGAGGGCTATTTTATCAGGCCAGCTGTAAATGTGTACTGCTAGCCTACAGTGAGAGAAGAACAGGTCAATTTTGCTAATAGACTGGCACATACTTTGTTTTTAAGTTGGTTTGACAGTTTGTCAAACATGAATTGATTTTGTTCCAAATATTCAGGTGCAAATAAAAAATCATGTGATCACAGTGCTGTTGCAGAGTGGTTCAGAATGAGTGTGTGTACCTGATTTTTGGTCTGTGGTACTTTCTCTCGGTTGCTTGTCTGAAGCGGAGTCTCACTGGCCACAGGACCAATAGGAGTGGGCTGCACACAGAAAGTGAGGTCAACGAGGATCATAGCAAAGAAATACACAACTGGGTATATGAGGTTTCTTAATACGTGCTTGATATTCTAATATGTGTCTCATAAGTAACACCATTGTACTGATGATGGGCCCACAGGAAGCCCTCTACAATACACTGTTTGTGATTTAAAAACAACTTTCAATAAATGTAGAAGCTTAAGAGTGATTCTGCTGAATGTTGCAGCATTACTAACAACCCCAATTTCAAGCCACACTGCTGAGCTCACAGCTCAGGTTATTAAAACTTCAGCATTGGTTTCTGCTGACCTAGCAAGAAAGCTAGTCCATTCAGATTACAGTATACAATCTAACCCGAAGGAAAAATCTTCTGTCTGGAGACTGGGTCAAAGTTACTAGCATGACAAATCTGTTCCTCTTTTATTTACACATTCATGACTCATGATGGTCTGTTATATTTGAACTAACCTCTGAACACTGACCCTGTTCTAAACCCAGCAGCAAGTTCAGCTCAGACAGCTCACTTTGTGTGTGTGCGTGTGTGCGTGTGCAAAACAAAACACCCATTCCACACTAACCAGTGGCTTTCCGGTCCAATCATACTGGTAGTCAAAGATGTATCCATTTCTGTCAAAGAGGTCTGTAAAGAGTTTCCTCAGATAGTCATAGTCCGGCTTCTCGAAAAAGTCAAGTCGACGCACATACCGCAGGTAGGTGGCCATCTCTTCTGTTACATACACACAAGCACACAAACACAATTCACACACAAACACAGGCACCAAACCCACACGTACACAGTTTCATACAAAAAAATACACAAACACCATTTGATCAACATATGCTAGCTCACACATATATACAACAGCTGTACAAAAACAATGCTTTGCTGGACAGGTGTGTGTGTGTATACAAACCTGGGAAGCTTTCACAGAGCACCTCAATTGGCGTGTCTCTCTTTGTGTCTCCGATCTTCTGATAACGTTCTTTCAGGGTGTCAGCCTAATGGTGAGATAGACAGGAGGAAATGTCATCAGAACAGGCAACCGATGTACATGCTTTAGAGCAGTGGTTCCCAAACTTTCTCTGCTGGGCTCCCCTTTGGTACATGGGAAAAAATTAATGGTGTGCCATGGTTGCCATGGTGTGCAGGCACATGTTGTTGGAAAACACTGTTCTAGTCTTTACCTTGGAAGGAGATTGCTTTGGAAGCACATTTGGCAATGCTTCATCTTCTGTTTTGCATTTAAACAGGAGACCCATCAAAAACATGTCCGTGTCATACTAGCAATGGCATTTACTTATTGATTCATTCATTCCACCCGTGCCCCGTGCCCCCCCTGCAATTGCTCTGTGCCCCCACTAGGGGGCACACCCTCCACTCTTGGAACCACTGCTTTAGAGGAAGGTGAAAAAAACACACTGAACAAATTCATCTTGTCTGACAAACACACAGAACACACAGAGGCTGTCTGTCTCCTCACCTTGAGTCCCTGCCAGGGTAGGCTGCCTCGTAGGAAGTACATGAACATGTGGCCTAGCGCTTCCAGGTCATCCCGCCTGCTTTGCTCTGAAATACAGAATGCCAACAAAGTCTTAAATGACTGGATTGCATCATTGGTGTTAAATTCAACACCTCTAATTCCAAGAACATAAACGCTATGCTTTCACACCAAGTCTGGTGTTTGCAGTAACACTGTGAGAGAAAGGCAGGCAAATTATATTTACCATGCATTCATTCCTTTATGACATGTAAACCATACTATCAGTAATGATTTCTCAATGGCATAATGCTATCTGGTAATCTTTTGCAAAATGTTCCATGTTATGACAACGTTCAGCACTACACTCTTCTATCTGGCTGGTTACTAAAAATGTTATGTAACTACCTCAATGTATTGCTTACCATTCAATGATCTGGAACAGATTTTTTTTTAAAATCAAAATAGACAAAAGCTGTCAAGCCTTCGTATATAAACAAGCCAGCAAACTCAACTGGAAAGAAAAAGGTGACAGTACTCACATTCCCTCACATAATTTGGGGTTTTCAAAAAATTAATAACCTTACAATTTATATTCTATTAATAAGTTTTATTTATCTACTCTGCAAATATTTCAGATTGATAAATCTGAGGGCATGATACTTGTCTTTTATATCGCTGACCAACTGACAGTACTGTATAACTGACATAAATATTTTTTTTCAAGAAGTTATGGCATTTTCACCAGGTTACTTTTTACACTCAACGATAAATCAAAAAATAATTGGCCTGTTATTCAGTAATAAAAACTATGAAATGGTCGCAATCTTTATCTTTTTCTCTGTTTTTCACTGTAACCGGATATTACCTGCTGTTATGCCATTTATCTCTTTCTTCCACTTTTTTTCCACCTCAATTCACTATTAACTATATAATGCTGTACTGCGTCATTTCTAGATAATTGTAAACATGGGGCACACCACAAAGATAAAAGAAACCGTCTACGCAGAGTAGACAACATATTGTTGCTGTGAGCCAATGTGATAAAAATGATGCTTTTCTTGATAGTTGTTGCAGCTACTCTGTTGGCCTTGAGAAGTGAATCACTTACATCACAAAGAAAACAAGTGAAGGTGAGCCTTGCTTCATAATGCACCACTTTTGGTATATTTTTATCGCTGAGAAGCCAAACAAAGTTTAACTTACCTATATGAAAGTCAATAGAGCTTTAAGTAACTGAGTAACTGCCATTTTAAGTTACTTGCCATAACTGAAAACAGTTTGCACTGCATACATGAGGTGATGTGGAGTAAAACAGGAAAACAGCACTGTGCCATTTTTTGTGCTAAAATGAGGTTAAGTCAATACTACACCCAGCTGGCTCACACCAGCATTGTGCCTGCCGGCCTCTAAAGTGCATACAGTGTTTTTCAGTGGGGATTTTTATTCCTGCCTACAAAGTTCAGGCTGGCTCAAATGTTTGTAAACCAGGGTGACAAAGGTTCACTCCACTGTAAAAAATATTATTTTGGTAAAGAACTACAAAAATCCAAACCCCAATTTTTTTCAATAATAAACCTGCAATCTTTTGCTAAGATTTTGTATCTAAACACGTACAAAC
The DNA here is from genome assembly GCA_029814665.1 of Acanthurus lineatus. Taxonomy (NCBI): domain Eukaryota; kingdom Metazoa; phylum Chordata; class Actinopteri; order Acanthuriformes; family Acanthuridae; genus Acanthurus; species Acanthurus lineatus. Next base: position 1,710,517 of record JAPZDV010000004.1, on the reverse strand, counting down.
TCTTAAAAGACCTTAGACATCTACAAGTAATATGGTATGGATCACTTATTTCTGTTAATATTGTACATGTGTGCATATGTACATGCATAAGGGAGCAGCTCACCTTTTCCCAGGTGTGTATTGATGCTCATGTATCTCGCAGTTCCAGTCAAACTTTTGTGTTCTCTATATGGGATGTGTTTCTTGGTTTCTGGGTCTATGTACTCTTTTGCCAATCCAAAGTCTATGATGTGTATGGTGTGTTGTCGTTTGGAGCCAGGTCGGCCCACCAGGAAGTTCTCAGGCTTCACGTCTCGATAGATCAGGCTTCTAGTGTGGACAAACTCCATACGAGTTATCTAAGGGGCATAAAAAGGCAAAGTTTAGAATTCCAACAATAAACTACAACTTTTTCAATGTAAAGAGAAAAATGTTTTTCACATATTTGGCTTACCAACTGTATGGCTATCATGAGTACAGTCTTAAGAGAGAAGGTCCGGTCACAGAGGTCAAATAAATCTTCTAAACTGGGTCCCAGTAGCTCCAGAACCATAGCATTGTATTTGCCACAAGGTCCAAAGTAAAACACCTGGGGTACACCCTCTGGACAAACAGATAAAGAACAGGAGTTAAACACGGGCACATTTATGATTAAAGACAATACACTGAACAAATATCAATCCTCACTGCATCTACTATGACATGTGACTAAAAAACCATGAACACACTTTTTCTTGTGCAATCAAATCAAGTCAATATACTTTTGAAACTGCTGTTTCTATAACAAGTGTTGCATATTGTTAAGCCAAAAAGTAAAACTTTTCTTTCTTGTGAAATGAATTTTTTGAGCACTACTAAAAAGGCATCAACTAATCACAGTCTGTGGTGCCGACATCATATCACAACATCTAATAGCATATGGTGGACCAGTTAATTGTGTTTTTTATTAACATGTGCTAAATGACATTGGACCCTAAGTAATAAAGACAATAAACTAGTTTCATCTGGTTAAGTAATGTAATTACAGTAATGTGTGAGGGTTCTGTGCACTGCTAAATGCAAGACATTGTCTGAACCCTGAGATGCCAACATGCTCCTCTCCATACCCAGGCTGCTTAGACTCCTAGTTAAAATACTTAACTTTATGTGATTAAGTTCCCATTGCTGAGACTCAGGATTGAATAAGTATTAGCAATATTTTTGACTTGGTTGTGTGGTCCTGTACTTGTTGTAGCACCAGAAAATAAAACTTGTAGGAGTGGATAATGGTGGGGGTAGCATAACCTCTTATGGCTTAGTGGAAAGAGTGTGACAATATATACACTGGACAGCAGTGCATTATGAAATTTGCATTCCAAACTAGGCAGACATAAGAAAGTCTTTCTGGAATAATTCTTAAAAAAACAGTAAAAAGTGTCATATACTAATAGGTATTAGTGTATATGTTACAAACAGCTAACATCTACATAAATTTTGGTCGCATGCAAACCCTACCATTTAACTTTAACTGTCATACTTACTCTCAGACTAGAAATCTTGACAAAAAAGTAGTTCTCACCTGATCTTCCCAGCTGTTTGTAGAAACGATATTCTAGATGGAGTTGTGGGGCCCGTGACTTGATAGGCTCCTACAGGGAGGATGATGTTTAAATTAGAGTAGGAGTAATAGTAATAGTGGAGTAATAGTGGTCTTTCTTACTACTAAACAAATTATGTGAGTTGCCCAACAGTATTAAATATAAATACACACACAACACACATACACACATACACACATACACACAAAAAAAACACACACACACACTAATAGAGAGAGAGATTATTTTTACCAGTTTGATGGCCACATATTCATTGGTGTACAGGTTCTTTCCAAGTCGCAGCTCTCCAAAGTTCCCACAGCCGATCTTCTTTCCGACCCTAAAGTTTGGTCCAACCATAAGAACCCCGGAGTTGGAGCCAGCACCACGGCCACTGTGCCCTGATCGACTTCCAGTCTTCCCAGACATCCTCTTTCCCTCCTCTGTTTCCCCCTTCCCTCCTCCTCCTCCTCCTCCTCCTCCTCCACCACCACCACCACCACCCCCTCCACCTCCCCCTCCTCCCCCTACTCCTCGCTTGTCAAAGTCCATCAGTTTGTGGTAACCTGGCCTCTCCACGGTTAAGCCGATTCCATGCAACCAAAACAACTACCAAAACAACTGCCTGGCGGCTCGACTTCAGACTTTAGTATGGTCGATGTTGAGCCAAATATGAATTAAACTAGGGTTACGATTTGACTGAAAAGAGATCTGTAACTGAACTGAGGCAATCTAAGTCAAACTGGACAGATGTGAGATGAATTCAAAGGAAAGAGGTGGATGTCAGAGCCAGAGCTTACATAGACTGAGTTTTAGAGTTCTTCACACTATAAAAAAAGAGCCAAGTACTGATCAGGTAAAAGATTCAGCAAATGGAAAAACTGATGATTATTTGAAGGATGGATAGATGGATGACTAAATGAGAAATGACAAGATGATAGGGTAAGTGGGGCGCCACTACCAGCCAGTTTCTACCCCCTTCTAGGGGCCAGAAATGGTGATGGAGGGGATAATGGCCTGATCTATTACCATACACGGCTAGCCATATGCCAACATACTATATAAAAGTAAGAAGCTATGCTAGCTTCAGGCTCAGACATACCAGTCTACCATGACAACAGCCTGCTGTGAGCACAAAACCCATACACCCACCTAATGTAGACTTTAACAGCAAGAATGTATGTTGAGTTTTTAAAAAAATAAAGAAGGTCAGAGGTTTTCCTTTTTTACACCTGATATTTGGTTATGACTAAATACTAAAGGCCTTTGATATAATGCCATATGTCCTGGCCACTTGGTTTTTGAGCATGAGTTCCTCTAGAAGCTGAACCTTTGTTCTTGTCCAATGTTCAAACTGAAGCTGATGATCTGTCACACAACGGCTTAGTCCAATAGAACACCAGATGAAGCTTCGGCCCTAAGTAAGATGGAGGCTGTGTGCCAGGGTTTCAATGTAGCACCTAAAAGACAAACAGAGAGACAACAGAGCCGGATTAGAATGATTTCATAGATTATAGATTATTTTTTTAACATTTAGCATAAAGGATGGTAATCAGATAACACAGATCCATCTTTGTTGGGTTTAGTGAACCATTTTAATTCAAAAGTCACATGACAAATTGCTTTCACTGCCCACAAACCATGTCTAATTTCAAAAGGACTCTCTTTTAACGAATCATAAAAGAGGAACAAGATTAGATGCTTGAACCATGACCTGGGGTCTCTAAGTCACAGAACATTTTTGAGAGGAATCACATCAGCTTTCAGGAAAAATCTTTTCACAGATTTGAACATAATACATAATAAAGCATGAGAACGATAATAACACTGTTACTGATGATTACATTTATCTATACAGAACTTTCTAAATTTTAAGAGGTGATTTAAAGATGCTACTGATTTTGCAAGCCTCAGATCTTCACTTCTCAGATCTTTACATTCATATCAACTTATTTAATTATTCAGCTTTTTCAACAGCTGATCTTAATTTCCGTGTTAATAGCTATATCTGCATCAGAAAATGTATAGCAAACACAATAACCAGAAAGTAATGGAGCAAAAATGTGACTGAAAGAAAAAAAATCTCGTGAACATTTGTGGCAATTATAGTGAAGTAACTGAGCGATACATATTAGAGAGCAGGCCTCCAGGCTGTCCAATATCAACCTTTTTTAAATTTCACAAAAATTTGTTTGTTTTTGAATACAGTATTTTAGCAGTTTAAAAGTTTCAAGTTTATAACACTGAAAATCAGTAACCAACTGACAGCATTTCAACTTTCTATTAAAAACAAGGCCAGATCTTTCTCCAAGAGGACAGGACATGTTCTCTACCGTTTCTTATTTCCTCTTCTAATAATAACACTCATCCAAGCTACTCCAATTCCTTCTCTCTCTCCTCTGAGTTTTCGTCTGCACTCCATTCTTTTCCCCTTACATCCAGTCTATCTGCATTTCTCCTTTTCTTACATCCTTTTGACAAGCTCCTAATGCTCTAAGAAAAACTGGAACATGGCAATGAATGCAACTGTTTTAAGTAGTAATTGTAATTTGTTTAGCGGTGATTCAACAAAGTGGACTTAATATTCAGTTATCATAGCCTTTAAAAAGATTTCACATTTAAGGTTAGGTTGGGCATTTTGAACAAAATTAATAATCACAATATCTTTAACCAAATAAATCTATATCAATGTTTTGTCAATAATTTAGGTAGGCCTTTTGTTGCTTCCATAAAAATAATAATGCAAAAAAAACATTCATTTATATTCTTTAGTAATGAGAATATAATGAAAAAGTGGGAAAAGGCAAATATTAGAGCAGCTATTAAAACAACACCACTTTACTTAAGTGCACCCTTTAAAACCAGTAAGACTACAACACTTCAGCCAAATCATTATGTAGCGTTAAACAAAACCTTCGAAGATATCTAGTCTAATAGGACAATATGATATTAGCAATATATTACCCAGCTCTGTTACAGGAAGGGTAGGAATGTACAACATTTTTTTTAAAAAATGTATGAATCTTTTTCAACCACCAGTATTTTGTTAAATGCATGCAAAGCATTTCAATTTGCATTTAATTTGTTTGCTTCATGCATAAAGCTTAATTCATACAATAATACATTTACTGACCACAATTAGCAGAAAAAAAGCAAAAAAAAACAAAGGCCTGTCCTTCTCAACAACCAAAATTTACACAAAAAAATACATCAGCAAAAAACACTACATGGTAGTAAAAGATTGCCATCACAACATCATATATAGAATATCTGATATAGGAGAATAGGCTCACCTAAACTTCTGGTTAAGGTAATAAGTGTCATATTCAGGTATAAACACTGTCAAAATCAGTAGTATATTCCTTCTTTATTTATTAGGTTCAGTAGATGGTGCAGTTGGAATTTTTAACCTCTTTCTTTCATCCCCAAGCCCTACTGATGTTTTTTATCATTTATGTAATTAAATAACAGACTCAAATATCCTGTTTCAGTAGTTAGTAAACTGAAAAACATTCTGCAAAAGTTTTTCTTATGCCACTTGGTGCATAGAGCTCAGTCATGCTGTCAACATGGTTAGTCTATCTAACCACAAGCCAGAAAATCACACATGCAATGGCAATTTTAGCTTGTTTAAATTTACTTCCAACTTGTCAAAACTATTAGCTAGTGCATTAGACGAAGACATTTTTACATCTCTAGCATGGCCATTAAAATTACTTAACTTGCCACACACAAATTAATGATGCTCACTTGGCGACAGTAAGCTGAACATTATCTTTAAAGGAAATTTTTGCATCACATTCTTTCACAAAATTAATGTAAATTTTCTTTTTCTTTCATGGGAAAAGATTTGAGAGGTAAGGGTGTTTAAAAATGTGTTGATGTAGAGATGTAACAAAATGTCATGCCACACTAATGTACATATGTTCAGGATGTTCCTAGTATTGAAGTCAATTAACTTAAGAATAATAGCTCACTGTAGAGTGGGTTCATGGCCACTCTTTACTCATTATAATGACATGGAGGACACAGAGAGTAGGTCAGATAATGGCGAGGAGCAGGAAGAGGAAATGTCTGAGATAGTGGACAATGCCGAGTATGTCAGTGGCACAACTCCTTTGATGTCATCAACAGGAATAACGTTAGACCCTTTCACAAAGCTTGCTGAAGGCAGAAATATGATGCTATTATTGCACCTCATCATTTTGTGTAAGAATTATAGGGTCAGAAGGAGGGTAGTTCATGTACTGCCTCTGAGCCAGCAAGGAAGGGCAAAAAGTTGTGTTGGCATAACATTCTGACAGACTTTTTAGTGTGCAACCTGCTGGCAAAAGTTTTAAAGACAGCTAGCAGCTAACTGCAACATGAAGAAGAACAGCAACAGAGAATATCTGCAACTTCAGGAGTCAATGTGGTCTGAGAGTTATAATAGCTAAATCCCTGCAAAAGGTAAGCTAACAGCTGCTAGCCTGTATACATTCCTACCATTGGTGACCACGTTAGGGTTAGGGCAACTTGCCATTATTAGCATTTATGTAGCTAGCTTACAGTTTTTTGTGTTTATTTTCCATTGTAACAGGGATTGTGGAAAGGATTGTCTGAAATAGGTGACCAGTGGCAGTCTGTGTTACGTCCAGTGAGTCAGACAAGGAAAACATGGCCCCTAAGCCCCTGTGAGAAACAGTAACATAAACTCAAGACTCAAAATTTGTACCTGAAATTTTAGTTGTTTTACTTATTTTCTGTAAAATCTATAAATTCTTTGCTTAGACAACACTTTATGATCTCTGTAAGATAACTTCAAATCACTACATAAATGTCAAAATATATCATCGTGATTTGACAAACAACCACAAAGGTATATTAAATTCTACTGAGATTGATTTTATCAAACCGCTTTAACTAAAGGCATCATACACAGGATATTTGAAGCCAGTCACAGCTGCTGAATGCATGGTAAAAAAATGGCTCGTGCAGATACCAATCCATGAACTCAGTAAATTTACACAGCTTCAACTACTGTGCTGCTGTATCTACTCTTTGAGAGAGAGCTTAATTTGTTCGTTATGAGGGAATTATTTAGGTTAAAGAGGTTTCTCAAAACTTTAAAGGGTCGCAAAACTTGTTAAAATCAGATTCCTAAATAGAATTAAACAGTATTTTTGCTCTGACTGAATTTAGTCCTATGCCTTTAATTACATCTGCTGTAGCAGGTCAATAGCTTTATTGTACTTTTTTCCCTCCCACAGAGGCCTCTGTCAAATTGAGCAACTCACAGCAAAAATCAATGCTGCTGTATAGGCTACATATGAGAAAGGGTTAGGCCTGCGTAAACTGAAATGCAACATCACTCCCACACACTATCTTTGGCCTTAACTGAAAAAGAAGACTTGGCAACTTTTGTATGAAGACAGTACGTTAAACTGAGGCCTTTGCTCCAACATATGTTTGAGCTAGCCTTCTTTGATTCAAAAAAATTACTTACTGCACTGAAACTGGTAATAACACCCTCAGCTTTTGTTCTATTAAACTTTCACCTCAGCCTGGCATTTATATCTTTAAACAATCTCGAGGGGGACAAATTATTGCCCAGGTTTGACTTCCTCTACCAAACACCTCCATAACAATCATGTTGTTAATTGGTTAGTATGTTCTAAAATAGATGGCATCAAAAATCATTTCAACAAGACTTTAAACTTTTCTTTGAACCAAGTACATCTCCCCTAGCAACTTCATCAATGCACATCAACTTTTCCCCACAGCAATTGATGGCGTCTTTAGGTATACTATTAGGGTATACTAATGCTTTTTTAAAATTACAATTAAGGCTTTTTAAAACTTTCCACAGATATGTAACAATTTAGGTATAACATTGTTTTTACACTGAAATCAGGACACTAATCTCTGTGTCTAATACTGAGTCATTGTCTGCTATGTTTTTTTGACATTATGGTTCCAACTTGTTTGACTACATCAATCCAAGCAATGCATTTAGTAGTTTACCACATCCACCAACCAGCTAGCATCACATTAACAGCTTCCTCAACACAGGTTGCCAAAGGCTGTAAAACCTGAGCTCAGCTACAAAGCAACTGAGACAAAAGTTTTCCACAAGATGAAAAATCAGACACATCAGTTTCTTAGATATGTCAATTAAGTTACTGTAACCTTAAAAAACATAAATTCTATCTGGAGCCTGACAGCTTACACATCATGCAAATGGTGTTTAAGTTTTAATTTTTTTATACAGCAAATAGTGAATGTCTTACAAAATACAGAAATAAGGTGGCAGAAGGTGAACAGGTGCTAAGAAGCTTCAACATGCAGTTTTCTTATAATTTTCCCTTAAGTTTAGCTAAACTCTCTATGCTCTTTGACTATGAAAAGTTAATAAAATAAATTCATAAAGTTCAATAAATTATGATGTTGTGAAAGAAAACACATTTCTTATGTACAAGTTTTAAATAAACTAAAAAGAACCTGAAAAGAAAAAGCCCTTGGGTCCACATCTGTTATTTTCTTTCTTACCCTAAACCAGTTGTCCTTAACAATGCTGGCCTTATTCAAAAAACTTTACAATGGCTTAAAATAAACACAAATGTATGACCCTTATACAATGTACTCTGATGGTTGTTTATAGTGCTGTTATTCCCAATGAAATTGAATTCAACCCCATTTACTTGTATCTCTACCTTGCCTCTTCATTGTGTCTTGTTGTAGACATTTGGTATTATATACATGTATATTCATATTGCAGGTTTTCGTTCAGTGGCACTTACTAATGACTAAAGATTGTATTCAGTGCTGGTGTCCCTGATTGCAACCAAAGTCTTGGTCTTTTTACTAATATTTTTTTTCAACTCTTCTCAGCGGCTCTTGATTGGACTTTAAAAAAAATACAGCTCACAGCTGTACCGAAATGGCCTTGTCTCACCACCCACACTGTTGTGTTGTACCTAGCTACAACACTTAATTATCATCCCTTGAAATACATTGAGATAATCAGGATATAAATTGAGACTTCATGAATACTTCGTAGGAAATCACAGAGAAAAAAAATATGTCTATCTTCAAAATTGGCTTAAACTGTCACCATTTTAAATTTTAATCGTAAGCTAAAAGCTGAGGTGATGAGCTGTTAAGACCACTGGAGCTCGAGTTTGTTCATGGAGCCAACGTTAGCTGATACGACTGCAGCAGATTTCAGCATTCGGGCAACAGCGACTGTGCAGTCTTATGACTACATGACTACAATCGCTATCGTACGTTATCTAGTAATCTATTTCGGTTAATCTAAAATTTTGATCTTTTCGCACGTCAAACTATCAATTGAGCTAGATAACGCAGGAAGTTAAGTGTAGGCCACAGTAGTTAGTGTGTTGAGTGTTTGGCCTCAGTGTAGCTTGACAACGTTAGCTTCATTGAAACTATTTTGACTAAGTAAAGCAAATGCAGAAACAACTGAAGTGAAGTAATTATAAGAGCAGTAACCGAAAAATATTTCCGTAAAACAGTTAATTAGGGTAGCCCGTGAATCAACAATTAGCTGTCCAGCTAGCGTTCACTAGCCTCTGTGGTCGTAGCAAGACGTACTTAGCCTTATAAAAGCTAACGTTTGCTAACGTGTTAGCCAGTGAGCTAACTATGTTAGCTAACGCTGAATTTCTGCCCATACGTACAGTCATTCATAAACATAAGTAGCTAATTGAACAAACAAATTCGTGCAAAGTTAAAAAAGAGGTAACGAACCAACACAGATTTTCTTTCGGTCGCTATTTTTGTAGCTTAGAATTAATTGTTCTCATTTTCTTCGTCTCGTTTTCCTGCTCATCTCTTTTTCTGTGGATGTTTGGCTAACCAGCTGAAAAACCTCGCCAATGACCATAACGAAATATACGTGAATGAGAACAAGTAGGGCACCGTAAACGGAAGAGGTGAGCGTAACCTGCTTTGAAGAATATCGACAGGAACTCTGCGTGCGCGCGTATATGAGTGTGTGCACACTCCACAGAAAAGTTGTTTTTTATTTTAGCGACATTCGTTAAGATAACTGCGCGTACGTTTTTCATAAGCTGTCTTTTTAAAATTAAGCACAAAGTCATGACACTGTTGTTTTCACTCTGCACTCAAGCTTATTAATGTAAAAAGAAACATTCAAAACATTTCATAGTTGGTATATAAAGCGTTTTATAAAGTCCCCCAATCCTACCACTAGAATTAATTGGATAATCATTTATATTCCAACATTTATCCATTAAATTATAATAATAATAAAATATATTCACACTATATGGAACAAATATTTTACAGCAAATGAAGTCTACAAGTCACAAACACCTAATTTAAAACTACTCTGATGATGCTCTCTCAGGTTTGTACTGCTGCACTTAGTTTTTTGCTTGTTTTGGGGGCTTTTTGTCTTCAGTTGGGGCATTATAGCACATTCTCATTTGTAATAACATAAGTTTTGGAATTGTCCACTTAACCAATGCTTCATTACTTACCAGGAAAGCGAGCAACCGCTCCCAGGCCACCCTTGTTTACAGTATGCCAGCTGGTTGTTTAGGGAATTCCCACCATTGAGATACAATGAACTAAAGCTGTGTCTGCATTATCTTTATCATATGGTCCTGTCTTGTCGAACGGCCCTGTGTCAAAATCTACCAAAGCTTTGAGAATTAAGTTTATATTGTGAATGCATGGTGTATATTTTAATTAAAGTAGTGTTAAATTAATTTTATGTTAGTGACAAAATAGACCTGGAGCTGTTCCGGCATAGGCCCCTTTAGAGCTTAATCTGTCCATGTTTATAATGCTGTCAACCAGTATCTTAAAATACAATAGCTCCATCATCATCATCATCCCCCTGATTTATAATAAATTAGCAGCAACAACTGGCATTCTTCATGGGCTTTAAAAGCTTCTGGGCCTCAGTGCACCCATTGCAGTGATGACATTTATCCATCAATGTATCTGTGCTATTTTAGCAAAAGAGCTATACTATGATATCTGGTCTGACTGGTTAGCATTTTTTGGAGTTTTGAACCTATCATTTGCTTCTGTAATGATGTTTATGTAAATATTTATCTAAAACCCTGAGAAAAGATTGAGTACCAATAATATCTCCTTATTGTAATGTTGTAGGACTTGAGTGAAGCTGGGTTTGCAATGAAGATTAGGAACATCATAAAGTACAATAAAGCTACTATTAAATATTAGTATGTTAAATTTCTTATTGTTACCTTCTCAGTCTCATTTCTGTTAAATGTCATTTGTCTTGTTGATTGGATGGATAACCAGAAAGACTTTCAGTTATTGTACTGACATCAGCACTAATTATCAGTCCGCTGTACATTCTACAAACAGCATCTACATCTGGGGATTTCTAACCACTGCCTGCCATATATGAAGAACAACAACAATGATATTGTGGTCTGCTTTTTCAGTGAAAACCATTTTCTGCTATGGTTATCACAGCACTTATCAGCTCAAAAAAAGCCAAGATGTACATCCTGTCTGGGACTCTGCTGCATCTGGTAGTCAGATGGTCCGTCTGTCTTACGATAACATGACATTTTGGTATATACCTGACCCTGAAAGCAGTCTGATAGTGTCAGGCAGATCACAAAAAGGATGAGGAAAAACTATAACATTTTCTTTTTGGTGATGAGTTTTTTGTACTGGACTCAAACTGAAGGTAATATCTTATTGTAACTGAAAAGTATTCATATTATCATTAGAAGTAGTGTTTCATGTTATTATGCGTTTATGAAAGTGCACCTAATTCAGTAATTACAGTCATATTAGAAAAATATCTTTGTTTCCAAAGTAATCTGTATAGGTTTGTTCTTGATGTTGACCTTATCATTTGCTTTACAAATACAACAAAAGTAAGGCATGACTGTGTAAAGATAAAGACTACATAGTCACTGATAATATTTAGCAAGACGCTGATTTAAAAAGTGTTCAGGAGAACTGGCACAATGCATTTAAGGGAATTTCAAACACAATTGCAGTAATTACTTAAACTGTAAAAAATAGACTTGCAACATACTTTAATCCTGTTAGGGTTAGAGTTAGGGCATATTAATAGTTAAATATGTATTTTGACCCAAATATCAACTTGACTTGAAGTGGTTCTGTTTAATGAATACATACATTTTTAAACCATACATCATTTTACATGTTTCCACATTAACATAGCAATTTTAGCATCTTTAAAAAGATGAAATGAACATTGACATTGGTTAAACTAAGACACAGACAATAATACACCCTTTGGTGCCTAACCAGTGTTAGTTGTGTTGGACAATGCTACTAATAAGCCTACAAAGTACAGGCAGCGGTAAACAATGCCTTTTTCACAGGAACATTTTGACATGTGACAATAAAAACACAGGTGTAAAAGATGAAATGATTGATGGCTGAATTCTATTCAACTAATTAAGTTAAAGGATTTTGTTATTTCAGGGTGTTTCCTGTTTTTGTGTATGATGACCCACTGTAACACTGTCATGATTTATTGAGACAATTAAATAGAACAGAGTTTTGTTGAAATTCTTAGTCTCCCCCTGCATTTTCTACCAGGACAATTGAAATGTGCTGTGAAAGAGGTTTGCAATAACCTAGACCAGAAAGACTCTTCTAAACAAATTTCAAGCAACAAATGCTCAAGCTGATAATTAAATCCCAGAAACGCTATAAACTCAAGAGAATTGTGGTGTGAAGAAGTACTTTTATCCTTTTATGTCTGACTTATTTAATTTCACTATCTGTAGGTGGTTGCAATGGAACAATTGTAAGTATTTCCGGAGATGATATGGTTCTGTTTCCAGCTGGACAGGACTTCAAACTGAGCTGTGAGTTCACATGTTTAAGACCTGAACATGTTGCACAGCTGTGGAGAGACAATGGGCAAAAGGTAGTTTTTTAAAAATGTCTTTTTAAAGTTTTTTGACATTGATCATTTTTCACATCATATATTGAGCTGTTTCTTATATGTGGTTAGTTGCATGGTTTTCACCACATTGTGCATTAAGCATATCAGGAAGGTGTTACAATGCAATGATGACAAAGTGTCATGAAATCAACATTCAGTGAAATGTCATTTCATTTAGGTGTAATCTTTCCTGTCTTTTTACATTTTACATCATTTCTTCCTGTCTGTTTAATTCATATTACATGAGTGAACGATGGATTTTCACATCGACCTAAAAATGGTTTAATTGTATACCTTGTTTCCTTGATGTTGAGGTGTAGCATAGTCTTGCGTTTGTCAAGGCACCACAACATCATTGTAAGGTGTGATTACTGTGGTAACTATACTATACTCTTAACTCCTTAAACAGAGAGGCCAGTAAACACTGCTTTGGTGTTAAGTAATTGTTCAGATAGTCAGCAAATGCTGGTTCTAAAGTGTTTTCTCACAGAAACTTTTTTCATCTCTAAGGAGAGAACATTGCTTGTCAATATTACCTCCACCCTCCCCAATGTAAGAGTGGTCCTGAGTATCAGCTCTGCTTCAAAGGCAGACACTGGTTATTGCTACTGCATGACCCAACCACCTGATACAATCAGCCCTGAAGTGTGGATTGAGATACCCGGTAAGATGCAGATGAACAGTAACAGCTCAGTCCTTTGAAACAAGCCTTACATTTCATTTCTGGTTTTACTTTATGAGGTCCATTTCGTAAAATCGCATTTTGCTCAATGTCACTTTTAATGATAGTGTTTTGTCACTGCTAACCGCATTCCCCCAGCATCTACAGCTAGCATGTTCAACAACTGCTCGGCTAAACTCATCTAATCTTCATTCATTTGTTCCTGAAGGGCAATTGGTTTTGCAGTAGGAGAAACACATGTAACAAGACATATGTCAAACAAAAAAAAAAAACAACAACAACAAAAAAAATCAGCAAAAAATTAGCGACAGCATGTTGTTGTTGTTGCTCAACAACATGTCAAATAGGTTGAATAATACACAATAGCTCATTTTAGCCAGTTAAATTCTATTAGCTAGAGCAACAACATTGTCATACTAATGCTGAATCAACCAACTGAGTTGGCTGCTGTAAATAAACAGAAAAAATAAAAGAAACTACCAGAATACATTTCTTCTGTTTTAGGCTTCATAACTAAAAGCAGTGTTTGCTACCTACCTAGCCAGCTCACTAGCTAATCTAACTTGTTGGTTTGGTTTGTCAGTAAACACCAAAGTTGAATTGTGTTAACATCATTTTCTAAGCCAACCTTAGCTGCTGTGAGAACTGCCTCTGACCTCTAATACTGAGAAACAAGCTAACCTTACAAACATGCCTAAGCTACTTAGTTATGTAGGTATTAGGTGCAGCCTTGTCATCACAAATAAATACCTGGAGACATCAGTTTCTGCATCTGTGTTTTGTGTTTATTTACGGTACCAGCCTCTAGTTATCAGGATAAGGATTACTTCAACAGTGTTGTTACTCTAGTTTACAGGTTCAAACTGGTTAAATGTGGTAGCAGTTGTTGGGCTCACCTGCTAATAGGGGGCATGTGACTGGTTGAAAGGTGATGAGATGGTGACATCACCACTGCCATGAAAAATGTTTGGAAATAAAAAGTGGCATGAAGTAAAGACTTACTGAGAAGTTTTTTTTAATTAAAAATGTATATATTATAAAAAATTTATTTACATAACTTTTTGTTGTTAGTTATTGATTTATTCAATATTTAACACCTTGGGGCTCTATAAATAATGATTAACTGTCCACTGTCCAGATAACCTGACATTGTCTACCCTGACCACACCCAGCTCCCCCCAGTGTCATAGCATCCAACAAACCAGCAGTACATCAGGTGAGGGCTCACAGCCATGTGGTGCAACTTTTCTGAAGGGGAGTTGCACAATTAAAAAATCTGTAAGCTTTTTACAAACTACAGATTTGTAACTCTTCCATGTCAAATCCATGTCAGTGAGTACTTTTCCTTTTCCAAATGATCCATCCATCTGATCAGCAAGATGCTGATTCAACAGCATAATTATAAGTGAGCCATTGGCAACTCAGTATACTAGGCCTCACTAAGATGTGGAGTAGCGTGACACAACATAACACGTGTCCTTAAACGCATATACATTAATTACATTTCAATTATGTTTCATTTCAAATATTTTTTTTACTATGTCTTTTATTTAACAACTTACTCTACCTGTGCTATTCTTATCTCTGTGTGTGTTCTTGCTTTTTTTTCAGTTTTACATAACTAATATCCAAGTTTGCATCCATCCGTGTTCATGTAGGTCTGCTGGGTCAGATATGGTATTGGATTCTACTGGGAAAAACTGCCATCCTCCTCCTCAGTTTGGCTGCCCTGGCTGTAAAATGCAAGAGAGATAAGAGTAGGATTTAAATCTCTCTTCTCAACATTGCATTGTTTCAGGCATTTATTTTAAAATATAACTTTTTAAAAAAAAAATCTGTGTTCTTTAGCCCTCAAATTATGCATTTAATGTCACTGAAGTAGCTTCAGAATTAATCTGGTGTGGATCCTAATAAATGTGCTGATTTTTATGCTTCTCCCAAGTAATTCTAACATTCATTGTATTGTGTTTGATTTTTATTACCTTATTAGTTAATAGTTTAGATTATTTTTAGCTGGATGTACATTTTGTAACATGCTTATGGGGTCTATAAATACTTGAGCTGACTTGTTAATAAATTTTTTTTAAATTTGTATGTTTCTTATTTTATATGGTTAACCACTGAATTACAGTAATATTTTCTCTTACCTTTATCGCAAAAACAGACAAGGTGCAAGGTCCGGTGTAAATATTTAAATAAATAAATTAATAGAAATAAAATAAAATATGTATCATAACTATATTCATTAATGCAATAAAGTAAACATGATGCGCGCAGACAGGGACATTTCTGCTGACCAGATTAAATAGAGATTTTACAATAAAAAATTGTGCACCAATCAAACATGGTGGTCTGGTTATTTTTTAGGTTAATTTTAGTATTTATCTAAATAAAGTGTAAAACATGCTCACATGTTACATTTTTTAAATCGGTTTGTTATAAGGTCACAATCAATTAATCAGTGTTGGATCCTGTAACCTAATACTAATTCAGTTAAACAAAAAGAAGATAATCAGAGAATTATTAGAAGTGAACAAGTTTAGTTTGGAAGTAGCGAAACACCGAAGTCAGTGTACCTAAAATATTGGTAACGCCACTTTAATACAGATTATATCGTCTGCCCTGTGAAATTCGAAGCGTAGTGTGAAATGTAAAACTAAGCATCATTAGTTCCTGTCGCAACCTGCCAGGGGCGCTCTCATCACAAATCGTCTTTGCGTTACGCTGGTAAATGTCAAAAAGTCACCGAAGAAGTTAAAGGATCCAACATGGCGGCCTCCTACAGCATCATTTGGTGACAGGCAATGACTTATGCCAGATTAGCCTAAATCTTAAGAATTTTCTGAGGGGGACACCAGGAGACAAAATGTTTCAAGAAACGGCTCAGCGTTTGAAGACGGCGGCTCCGTTGTTTTCTCAAACTGTTTTCTTGAAGGATATGGGACGGTTGTCCGCACATGGAAGAGCAGGCTGCCTTCAGGCCCGGAGACACTTCGGTGTCAGCCGCTGTCTGACAGCCAAGGTTCCTCCAGCACGAAAACCCAGGGAGAGAGTCGAGATCCCCGGACTGGAGAGGGTCACCTACGGGGAGAGGATGCATTATGTGCCGGGTCTGGCTAAGCCTGTTCACCCACAGTGGGAGAAGGACTACAAGGACCCTCGACATTACAAGGCTCCCCCGTCGCACGAGATGCCTCTGTACAAAGAGAATCCGTGCTATGTGTTCAACCAGAGGACAAGCGTACTGGAAGGTAAAGTGACACAGATATATACTTCTTTTCGTTCATTGCCTTTGTAAAAACAAGCAGGCATCCCTTGCTAACAAATGCACTTAGTTACATGTGTTGACTAAAACAGGCGACACAACTCCCTATTGCAAAGACATTAATAAATTCTGATTTTAATTAGTTACTGCTTGGAGGACCATGCATTGCATTTATTAGAACATCTCACTGACTCTTGAAGGATTTTAAGGAAGAATTCAAAACTTTTTATTTAAAAATAAAATCAAGAAATCGTCAAAATATAACGAAACCTTTTTTTAACAGACAGATGCTGCCAGGACATATTCATTACAACAAAGCACAAAATGACCAAAATAAGAGTGAAGAACACAACTTGGAACTTTGCATGTAACCAGTAACATGAAACATTTGCCCACATTCACAATGGCAAGATATAGAGACATTCAAGTTATATCAAATACACTTACTAAATCAAGTGTAATCCAGCATTTTGTATTTTCACTGATATTGGTAAAGTCTGCAATGAATATTCTTTGTGTTGCCTGTTATCTCCCAGCACAGCAGTACTTAATAAATCAGTAGTTGTGAAAGTTGCTTTATTCCTGTGAGTGTTTGAAGCACTGAAAGTTAGATACTAATACAGGTCTGAAGTTTAAAATGAATTTGATAGATGGTATGTTCAGTATTTAATGCTCACTGTCTCAGAAAAGCCTTCTGTCCATACAGATCTTATATATTGTGATCTGTCTTGATCCAGATTAGGATACAATCAGGATATAGAAAGGATACACTATTGTCTTCTGGGTGGTCATTTCTGACATTTGTATATTTTTGAGATGTTATAGTATTAGCTTAAATGGCCATTGTTAACTTTGACAAATGAGCCTTGACATCTGTCATATAATGAATGCATGCTAATGATCATCTTTTTTTGGTGATGTGTATGTTTGTGATTATTTTGATTTTACAACTAGGTTTTAAAATTTCTCCTGTGTTCTGCTGTGTAAAGTGTAGGCTACAGTACATATCCATTTGTTATTGAGGGGAAGCAACATCAGAGTTTCAGTAAATTTTCAAAAACATCTGTCTCTTCAGATCTTCCTCTTTTTTTCTCTCAGGTGTGCGTCAGGCTCTGTGGTTGACAAAAACCAAGCTGATCTCTGGTCTGCCGCCTCAGCTGCTCTCATTGGCAGAGAATCCTGCCAATCAGATACCAGATCAGGATGAACGTGTGCAGAATGCCATCAAACATGCCCGCTTCTGGGACACAACAGAGGAACGACCAGGCAAAGAGAAATATAGGTAATGTGTCAAGACAACTTACATTCAACCTGGTCTACTAAATCCACAACTAAACAACATTTTGTTGTGTAGACACAGAATGATCATACAGCCTTTTGAAAGAACTGCATTCTTCAGCACTTAAAGCAACAACAACAAAAACTTCAAATTGCATTGCAAATTCCCAGACAATCTGCTACAGCTGACAGCCAGCTGGCATGTATGCTCCACACCATTAGTCTGCATTCATCAGTAATAAAAGGGAAACAAGAGGACCTTGGACTGCAGGTATACAAACTGTTATAATTACACTGATGTTTGTTCTTGTGTGTCAGGGCTTCCAATTTAACACAAAAGAGGGCAATTAGAATTATGTCCTTTTTAGGATAACATGAATCCAATTATCAAGAGGAATTTGGTTGGTTGAAACCTTTTATTTTTTTTGGTCCATAACAGGTACCATTAATGTATTGTCATGGGAAGATGTTATGTTGTTAGTTGTGCATATAAAGATCGTCAACAAACAAATTGGAGGCTGAAAGTGGTAAACTCTGAGAGTAGTGGCGTAACATCTGTGTGGGATACATTTGTAACATACATTTGAGTTATTATGATGACCTTTGCTAATAAAATGACATTGGTTAAGATTTTACAGCTGATTCAGCTGATTGCAGCACAGGTACTCAAACAGTCCCTGTTCTGTGAACAAATCTCCCCCTCACTGTTTGCGTTTGTTCCTCCCTCAGCAACACTTTGCTCTACAACCTGCTCCATCTTTGTGCAACGCTACAGCCCAGTCACCCAGCGATTGGAAGGAGGATGCTTGCTGAAAAATATTCATTGGCAGCTACATGGAAAAGAGGTAATACACCTGTTGGATTACCTGGCACTAATACTTTTAGGTACCTGTGAAGCTTTTGTTCTTGGGGGCATTTAGGTGGCAAGACACATTCCTGTCATTGGTTTGGGCTTCTCAACTGACAGTGAGCAATATGCACCAACAAAGACAAGGAAACTACTGCATAGTATTACAAATAGGTGCTGAAAATAAGTTGTATCAATAATAACTTTTATATTTCAAATGTCAAATATTGACTTTGCTTTAATAATACATAAACAATATTATAGTGTAAATGATTAAGCGCCCCCCAAATCACTTCCATCTTTTTCGGTTCTGGCTTTGTCACAGTAGGTGGTGGCCTTAATACTCCTTAATACTGGTTGTCAACAATAATTCACAAAGTGTATTTATTGTTTGTATTCTTTTTTATAGCTATAGTTTACAGACTATAATTTATTTTCCAATCAGCAATGAAAAAGTTTTAAAAACATAAACATATATTGCCATTGTGAACAACTGGGACAACCATAATTGTATACTGAAAATCGAATATGATGACAGCCCTCCGTATAAACAAGGCAAGATTTGCACATCTCAGAAGAGAGATGGAAGATTTTATCATGAAAAAATCATGGAATTGCTTCAAGGGCAAGAGAAAAGTTAGTGGACCACCAAGTCAATTTAAATTCATTGCTTTGGGACCATGAATGTTGGCAAAAATATTCAGTGACGATCAATTCAATATTTGTTGTTATGTTTCAGTCTGGAACAAATTGATGGATGAACAGAAGAGACAAACATTGTCGACATAGAACTGAACTCATTCAAAATCCTGAGTTTATTCTAATGGACTTGAACTTAAATTTGATGGTTGTATATCAGGTGAGGACCTGTTCCAGATCAGGGGTCAGAGTGCTTTACTGCATAACTGCATGGATCCTCTGCCAGAGGTTTCTGGGAAACAAGAAGTGAGCGACACAGCAGATCACATTTTGGAAAGCTTCTATCCTGTCTCCCCTACCATTGACCTGCAGAAGGTACATGTGTACAAGGAGGAGGTGAACTGCACAGGTGAGAAGATGAGTCATGGTCTAATAGCAGTCTGCTGTGTCTCAGTGTCACTCAGTCTGAGTGGAGTTTGATCACTGTTCAGACCTAATCTATTGATCACCTTGTTATCAGGTTTTAGGGATGGCTACTCTTACCCTCATGCTCACACTCTTTACTTCCTGGATGGAGCTGATGCTTCCTGTAAGCTCCGCCCAGAACAGTTCAGAGCCAAAATAATCATGTTCACCTTTGGAAAAGCCTTAGCCCATGCACACAAACTTTATGGGGTAAGAGTTTACAAGTCATTACACTGTGAATCTGTGCAAATTCTCTATTACTCCATAGTTATCTTTGTCTGTCTGTCTGTCTAACTGTCTGTCTGTTTGTCTGCCTGTCTCAGACCCAGCACCAGGGTGTTTTAGATCGTCCTATAACAGTTCAGGCAGTGGGGACCAACGGTAGAATTTTCCAGTTTCTGGTATTCCAGCTCAACACCACAGATCTCTCAAGAGATGATGGCATCAAGAACCAGGTGCTTCATTTTGATTATAAGCTTGATGCACTGCTCTATGAGAAAGTCCAGGTCACCAGATCTAAGTGACTTTGATGGGACATTTGCTTCATTACTGGGAAATATGTAGCTATGCAAAAAGCCTGCAGTAAATGACATGATGTAACAGCTGTGAAATACTAAATTAGGTCAAAACAGTTCTCAGACATTGAAAATGGTCAGTGCTGAAGCTGTAGAGTTTTTTTCTATTGCAATGGCAATGAATTATTTGCTATAAAAGGAGGAGGTTTTTGTACCTTGGCAGCACATTGTCCAATCTGCCCAAAATTTTACTTGTTTAATATTTATCTTGTCCTGAAGAAATCTTCATGCCAGTTATAAGTGCTACACATTGCACCCCCTAGTGGTATCAGGTAGAAAGCTCTGTACTACAGTCATAATTTAATTTTCATGAAATTGTCTCAATATGGTCAGCAGTCTATAGACTGGAACATGATGTGTAATTAGTTTTCTCCAGTATCACAGAGCAAGTGGTATCAAACTCCTTGGTGCCATACACAAAAAAATCAGAGCTGTGACAACTGTTACATGTCCAACAAAGCCAGTACTGCTAGGCACCAGATGAAGGGGTGTAAAGGACTGTTCAATGCTGCTTGTGGCTTTAATATTAACAAAATATGAACTATTTAAAAATATGTTCAACACAACTGTTTTAAGAACTGTGTATCCCCTAACACATTAACAAGAATTTACAGATACATAACATGTAAAACGAGATATACACATTACACATTCAAAGAAACTATGGGAACCTTTAGCCATCAGTATTTTTGATCACTTAATGACACAAAAGTCTATGACAATTAGACAAATCAGATATTAGTTTTTCCAGATCAGTCAGACCTCACTGTCAAACCCTGATGTAAAAAATAGCTTTTCAACTTCACTGACTTAATGAAATGCTGTTTGCTACATGCAGGTGTGGTTGGATGCAGATGTCGAGCTCTATGATTTTGCAAAGGTCCGGCCTCTCATCAAGAAGAAGCAAGTGAAGGTACAACAACTATTTTCTGTCTGCTTGTAACCATCTCCGACATTTAAATAGGTGTGGTAATATGAATCCATCTTAATGACACAATAAAAAAAAACTCAATGTTTTTTTAAGCATCAAATGAAGTCATTTAGTATGAGACATGTAATCTTGCATCCACTTATCACTATAAAAGTGCATTTCATGATGACTGTGATGGAATGACAGAGAGCAATAGTGAAAAGTTCAGTGATTCTGATTGGCTGTTGTGTGTCTTTCTTTAGGTACCAGCTGGTTTGACAGGATACAAGCCTGAAGCATTCAGCAAGTTCCTGGCCCTGTACCTACACGGAGCTGTGTAGGACAACAGCAGTACCTCTTTTGTGTGTGTGTGTGTGTGTGTGGGTAGATGTGGGGGTGCGTGCGTGTGCGTGTGTGCGTGTGGGGATGAATGAGTCACCAGCATGTGTTTGTGTATCTTAACCAATACCTTATCAGAAAACTGCTCCTTTTTCTCTCTGACCTATTTGAACAGACTGAAATTAAAAAAACTCACTGACTCCATCCCTCTAGCTGTTTTTGCCTGAGGAAAAAACTCATCCAATAAAAAAAATGTCATTCAGAATACCAATTGTGTATATATCCTCATCTGTTCTTTTTTTAAGTTCACACAAATTTTTATCTTTAAAACTAAGACTATCATAACACACTAGTAGTTTATCCTGCAAAGACACTGTAGTAACAAGTTTTGTTTTGGCAGTTGAGTTGTCAGTGAGGGTTTTCTGGGCAAAATGCCTAGCAACTGTGCAAATATCAGCATGCCCGAACACCTGGTACTTACAATACATGCAAAGTAACCCACCTTTTAATGGTTCAGTTGAGAATCTGGTTGAGCTGCGAGCCTTAAGAAGAAATAAGGAGTGGGCTTCCTTTACATCCACAGATATTTACATTTTTTTCAACCAAACTTATGCTGACTCAAGAGATATCACTTGAAGAAACTTCAATAACAATAACAACTGATTTCCATGTAGATTAGTCAGTTCCAGGGTCCTGGGATTGTGTGAGTTTCCTCAGTTTCCTGGAACACATGATGGATTCTATCCGTCTTTGTTATTTTAGTCAACCTGTGCTTTTCTTTTATGACAACTTAAAATATGTCCAGTGAAAAAAGTTTATTAAGTCTTGAAAAACCCTCTGGAACTGATAGCTTGTCTTAAGATCAGTAATCATTAATCACCTACATTGTGGCCCTGTGAATAGCACATCATGTATATAAAAACTAGCTCTGAAAAGTGGATTTAAATTTGTTGTATGTACTTTTTGTGGTTATACTTAATTTCAAAATATTATGATTTTAGGAATTCAAGCTAATTACTGGAAAAAAATAAAATATAAACAGTAATAAGCATTTCTTTGCACAGTGCTGTTTTTAGATATGATCTGCCTTAAAATAACCATCACAGTAATACTTTCTCTTCAACCACAAAAATAACTCTCATTCTATATGAGTAGTGACCACAATGCAGAGATCCTCTCATAGTAAGATCAAGTCGTTAATAGCCAAAGTCTGCTATATATACAGTTAATCTTTTAGCCACGGGAGAGTTTGAAGCTTCATCTTAACGGCAACACACCCTTGGGTCCAGTGGGTGGGTGCCATTCAAAACAGTGTTCCCACTTACAGTGAATAAATCACATGCAAGCATAACATTACTCATTGGTTTCCGCTTTATTGTACTTTTTCTCATTATGTGGGCACGTACAAAAATCCAAAATGAGAAGTTCTGACAATTATGCATGTCAGCAGTTTTCTATTGGGGCAGCCAGCCTGCCCTTAAAATAATTTCATCTGGGAGCCGTGACTGACCTCAGACCGACACCGAGAGAGACATCTGTAGCACGCAAAGGAAACTGCACGAAGGTAAATCATCCGATTCGTAATGCTTTTGTTTTACTGTAGGTTGTGTTTATTGTTTGTGTCGAGATAAACATAAACATGCAGAAACCGGAAGCAAGTCGCTTTATGCCAATACCAGTTCTGTACCGTTTCGTTGGTGGTGTATTCTCATTAGTGGTTACGCGCTGTTCGCTTTATTTTCAGTATGCGTACACAATAAAGGACCTCTAAAAGAATATTTCTTTTCAGGGTTATAAGTTTGACTAAGATTGTAGGGATGTGTAAATATCCGACAACAATTTGTTAACATTTGATTGTGAGCACCCTGTATCACCTGATTTAACTGTGGCTTTTTTCCACCATCTTTTCAAAAATAAGAAAGTTTCTCTCTCTCCTTGTAAAAGTCACACAGGTAGCACACCAGTCAACAAACTTTGAAAGCGCCTTGGGAATCTAGTCGTTTTCAGCTGCGGTTAATTTGGCTTTTATTTTGAAAGGTATTAGCAGAAAAGCCACTGTTGATAACGTTGTATGTTATCAGTGATTATCTTGACACTTTCACAGGTTGTTGACAGGTTAGTGAGCCCCTTTTGATTTTAGAGAAACCAAGCGCATCAAAGCTAAACTGCTAAGCTTACATTTTATTCCTTGTTTATCAAAGTAGAGTTAGTTTAGTGCAGTCAAGTGAGTTAGCTTAGTAGCTTTACCTTGTTGGCACGGTTTACGTTACAAGTTACGCAATGTAACGTTGGTTTTTGAAGTTGTCTGTTAAAGCTGAAAATAAACGATAATAGATCCCCTAATGTAGATGCAACCAACTGTTTCGTTTGCAGATATTTCGGTTTAATAATAGGAACTTTTAATAGTTGTCTAAAGTGACCTACGTTTGCCCTCTCATAACCTGTAACTAAATGCGCTTTCCAGTCAGACCTGTATGTTTGCCATCATGCCATGTCATTTACTTTTGAGAAGAGCTGTTCAGACAGTGTAAATTATTTTGATTTAATGTAGACTCCTAAGCTAAGCTACTGTAATGTTCTCTTTTAAAATCAGTAGCGAACATGAGAAGTCCGTGTGCCTAATGCCTAACACACATGACAAAAGCCATCTAATTTGGATTTTCTGGAGTATTTGTGATCCGACACGCAGCTTTACTTGATGTCACATTCAACTACCAGTTCAGTAGGCAGATCTGATACCACGAGCTTACACAACAAAGTCATCACTCTGTCAGGCTTTCTGTGGCGCCGAGAAACTGCTGGCGACAAAAATGTTACAGTTTGTAATACACAAAATCTCTCCGTTTAAAATGAGTCATTGTACAGGAAGCTTTTGCAGTGATGTATGTCGCCATCACTGCCAGTATGAACGCAACCGTCATGTTAGTGTGTCATGGACTAACGTCCTTTCAATTTAGGATGTGGAAAATTTACTCCATAGATCGAAGATTCCCGAACTTATTGTTAGCTTTGTGTATACAATTACTGTATGTTTGATGTTTGGTAATGTTTGTGTTAAATGATGTTATAAGCTAACATCAGTCCCTGACAGGTGACACATTTCTCAAATTCTTACCAAGCAAAGAGCAGCTACTTGGTGCCTTGACCCACATTTAGTTATCTAATACCATCAAAATGATCAAATTGTTTATAAGTGGTGCATGACCATCTATGATGTAAGAGATGCATATTGGTGATTTTGGTGTCACTTGTTTTTATCTCCTTAGAGCTGACAAAGACAAAAGCCATCTAACAAACATGGAAAGTAAAATTCTTTCAACCTTAGAAACTCTTTTCCTCCTTACAGCTTTGAAAATGAGTTCCAGAGAGTCAGCTGATCTTGACAGAGAGGAGGAGGAAGAGGAGGAAGAGGACGAGGAAGAGGAGGAGAATATCAACCCGACAGAAGTGAAAATGAGTCAGATAGTGATGCCCTGTCACTGCAACCATCGACAGGAGCTGAGCGAGGGACAGCTGCTCAAATGGATAGACTCCACTGCCTGCCTTGCTGGTGAGGTGTGTGTGTGTGTGTGTGTGTGTGTGTGTGTGTCTGTCTGTCTGTCTGAGATTCAGTGAGTATTAGTCATGTGATGTGTGTTGAAATGTTTTCTTTTTATTTGTGAGTGGCCATAATATATTGTAACCACTGACTAACCAGACGAGACATGACATTTGTCTGTTCTGTGTGGGCAGCTGAGAGACATGCTGTGTGTCCCTGCGTCACTGCCTCCATGGATGACATCCACTTTGAACACACTATCAGGTAACAGGAAGTGTATCCATAGAATCGTGTATTCATAGAGGCATGTATATATATATATATATATATATTATTTACTTCTGTTTTTTTGTGTCTCTGTTCAGCGTTGGACAGGTAGTGAATATCAAGGCAAAGGTCAACAGAGCTTTCAACACCAGCATGGAGGTCAGATAAGTTTGCATTGTGTTCATGCAGTATATCACTAATGTCCTACATTCTTGGGAGGGGAGGCTGAGTGAAGGGATATTTGTTTTGGTGCATAGCTGATCCCCAACATATTTTGTCTCAGGTGGGCATACAGGTGGGCTGTGAGGACCTGTTCTCTGATCGTCACTGGAGGATTTGTCACGCCTATGCCACCTTTGTTACCCAGCGAACAAACACAGGAGAAAAGGTCAGGGTGGTGCTGCCAGCATTTTAAATGATTTTGAAGCAGTTGTGACCCTTTGGACTTTCAAGAATGTGTGTGATTGCGTGCTGCAACACTGACGGCATATCTATATTGAAAATGTGTTTTAAGAAGATCAAACGTAATGCAGTTAAATGCAAAAACAGATTTAAATGTAAGAGATTGCAACCAAACAGTGTTTTCTTTTTCATATGTGTGTAGATATTGTTAAAGGTTTTCTTGTGCATTTGCTGACATTACCTCACAGGTTATCTTGAAGCCCATTGTACCTCACACTCAGAAAGAGCAGGTTGAGTACAGCCTGGCAGCTGAGAGACGACGGGTCAGGATGGTACATGATGACATAATCAAAGATCTGCTCTCCCATGGATCTATCCAGCAAGGTAAGTTTGATGCACACTGCTGCATCGCAGCATACAGCAGATCACATTTAATGTGGCTGTTTTTAAAGTATAGTCCCTGAAAATGCGTCCTTTTTCTCCTATAATAAGGTTTGATAAAACCACTGCAGTCAGCTGTTTATGAAACAAAAAAATAGCCTTTTAAATCTATAGAATAACAGCGAGCACACCCTTCAAAACCATTTACATTAAATTTTATATGTGTTTGTGTGTGTGTGTGTGTGTGTGTGTGTGTGTGTGTGTGTGTGTGCGTGCGTTTGCATGTGGGTTTGCGTGTGTGTTTGTGCATGTTAGCTGACAAGTTGGCGGTAGACAATGCCATGGCAGCAGAGAGAACCAAGGTGGAGAGTGTTGAACTGGTTCTACCCCCACACGCAAACCATCAGGTTATTATTTATGTATCTATCTGTCTATCTGCCCCTCCATCCATCAATCTCAGGAAGAAGATTAATATCTGCAGTTACTTCTAATTTATATATATATACTTGTAACCATTGTTATTGTTTGTACACACATTTTAAGGCTTTTTAGTTGGCACACTTTGTTTTCCATATTTTCCATCAGTGTTGTGTCATTGTGGTGTTGAGAAATAAGCTGACTCTATTATCATGCCAGGTGAACACATTCGGTGGACAGATCATGGCCTGGATGGTGAATGTAGCCACAATTGCTGCCAGGTACAGTCACACACATGTGCAAACACACACAAACTCACAGTTTGAATTCTTTAATTGAATCTACCAGGTAAAAGGTTCTACACACACATAAACATAAGTTCAGCATTCATGAAGTTATGTTTACACACAGAAGTAAAAGCAAGTGTATTGTACATGATGGACTTAGAGTAGATCTTGTTACTGGCCTGAATACACTGATGTGTGCTAATTGAAGAATGGCATTTTCACATGTCTGAGCCTTGAGCTGAAAAGGTTCATTGATCAGTTGATTTGAAATAAAAAAAAATTATAATTTAACTCAAAATGAATTGAAGATCAAATCATTGTTTCAGTCAATTTTCAAAAAAAGTTGCGAAAAAAGCTTGACACAAAAGATTTTCTTCTTTTCTTCTCTCCAGATGATTAATAGTCTTTTTAAGCTTACCTATCTTCTCATCAGTTTTAATATGTTTTGCATTGTATTTCCTCAACTTCTCCTTGTTCTCCCCTAAGAGTGTCTCATCCTCCTTTGATAGTTTCATGAGTTTCTCTCTGAGGTTCTTCAAATCCATCTTATGGTCCTTCAAGGTTGTAATCACCTGCTGAACTTGTCCCAGTTCTTCCTCATTTTTCTGTAACTCCTCATCAAGTTTGGCTTTTGTCTTTTCAAAATAGTTATGTCTCTCACTGTCTGACATTTGCAGCAGTCTCTCTTTTTCTTCCTTCATCTGAAGCTGTAGTTCATTGATGTTTTCTGTGGTTTCTGTGTGAACAGAAGAGGTTAGTGTTTAGTTTAAACTTCAAACCTGTTGTGTTGTTATTCTGTAAGGATTGAAGGACTCCTGACTTGTGTACATTTTTATGTTTAGAGTTGCAAAACAATACAAATAACAGAAAATATGATGCTCAAGATGTACATTTAACAATCTTTAAAATTCGAACATGAGATCAAAATTACTTATTTGAGTAAATGAGCTGATATTT